>NBIV01000362.1:0-61524 GCA_003194525.1 Gracilariopsis chorda
GGCGGAGAAAAACCACCGGGGGGGTCGTCTGGAAAGCGGAAACAGACCCGACGGAGGGTGCAAATGCATGGAATGTAGCGGAAAAATTACCCATTACAGGGGCCATACCAATACCACACGGTACATAAATGTCACACGACAACTATAACACAGAGTATCTGTAGGTTTACCAAGCGGGTGTATTGAGCGAACCTAATACGGTGACCCTCTGCGAGCAGTAGTACACGGCGCAACGACCTCACAATTCAGAACCGGATACCTCAGGTCAAACTGAACAGTTATTAATGACCGAAGCCTCGGGTTAACTTTACTAAGTGCTTGCGACGATGAGGTTGCGCTCACCTAAGTAGTTACACTACCAAATAAATTAAAAATAATTAATTACAATAGTGCAAACCTCCTCAGGTCCACGCACGTGACCAGGCCAGTCTCAGGCACCCTGAGGGGTAAACCCAAGTGATGCATAACACTACAGCACCGTGCTGTCACACACGCTCACACGCGTCCACTCATCCTGCAATCCATTCTAGATTCCTACCTTCCTAGGTGAAACTCTAGGTAAAACGTCACACAACTAACCATCCCATTGGCATCACCTCATACGGGTCCAGCTCTTATACGGTAGAGGCGTCAAGGTAACCGCGTCGCACTCCTATGAGTAGCATCATCCGCGATTTCCACGTCTTTAGCGTTGCGCCACATCTCCCCCCTCCTTAGCCGAGGGTTCCTTCGTTCTTTGAACGGAACTCGCAGGCGCCAAAGTGCTTGAGTAACAGACTCACGATGTGTTCCTCCGACATTCCGTTCCTCGAAAATCAGGCGATACACGCCAGATGTCCGAGGCGTCAAACAAAGATGGTGCCGGTCCCCCATAGGGAGTGTAGCCAACTGGCGGTACTTGATCACCTAGTGATAGATCTTCTGAACACAGAGTAAAAAACTTGTGCGTTCGTACTTCTTCTTCTTCTTCTTACTTCTTGCTCACACTTCTTCTTCGCGTACTGAAGTGCAATCCTCAAGGAGGAAGACTCAGCGATGCCCTGTGGACTTGGTGTTTTTTGCCGCTTTCGCGTGTTTATGATTACTACCGCTATTAGCGGGTGTCTCAGCCTTCAGCGGATCCGCACTGTGCGCCAGGTGCACAGCTGTGCATGCGCCGTGTGCCGCCCAAGGCGTGAGTGGACCACGTGTGACACGGATAGTCAAGAGGAGGTTGGCACCACGGTGTGGACATTTAGTTAACTTATATTTATTATTTATTATTTATCTACGCTACAGTAGGGAGATTACTACACTATATAGTGGCTCGGCGACCTCGCCCTGACACTGAGTAAACTTCCCCAACCAGGGTTCTTGGCTCTAAGTCTTTTCCGCTTTCGCGAGTCTTCTACACTCCTCGGAGGTAAAGCCGCGTTACTAACGGTAGACCTATCCACCCTGCGTCACTAGGAGTATCACCGCCTTGGGCACTTGTCACTTAATTAACCACCGCCGTGTTCTCGCCCCTGTATAGGGTTTCCTTTGTACCTTTTTCCGTGGTCCCGTTGGCCCACACCCCTGTCACCCCCAATCGGGCATCCCCCGTATTTCCCTTACCCCACTCTCGTGGTTTCTACCCCTTTGTGTGGTTGCTCGTCACCGCTGACGCGTGTCTCTCGTGCCGGTATCCCGTGACGTCTTCCCCCCACTTACGTGGACTCGTTTCTCCTTGGAAGGGCTGTTTTCCCATTCGTGGTGATCCTAATCCTACCGTTTCAACTCTCCCCGCTTGGCGTGAGGGTGAGCCTCGGCTTTACAACCCGACTTCGTCGTGCTCATCCGGAGAGGCTCCGTTCGCTGTGTTACCCTCGTGAGAGGAAGATTCCGAACGTCTTCGTGTGTTGTGTCCCGCTTGCGGGTATTGCACTACAAAGTGGTCTCCCGACCTAGAATCGGAAACGGTTAGGTTTTTGTATGACCTCTCCTCGGAGATTCACTGACCAAATTTTTGGTTTATTACCACTTCGTGGGAGTTTTTGGTCTACACATGTCTCGGCGACCATCCTCCGCCGAACCCGTTGTCACGCGGAGTCGTTCCGTCAGTGACGTGGAACAGGCAGAGATCTCGAAGGTCCCCGCTGGCCACCCTCGACGTGCCACTTTGAAAGGCAAGTCGAAGGGCCAAGACTCGTCGAGAGCCCAGAAACCCCCGCCTAAGGCGTTGAAGGACGCTCCCAACTCTGGTGTCGACCCGGCTTCTGCCGATGTAGCTGCACTCCGGAGGGGAGACCCCGATACCAACGCCCCCCCTAGTGTCCAAGCACAGCTTGAGGAGATGCGTGAAGCACACAATGCCCTCGTGGAGGAGTTTGAAGTCCTGCGTGTCAGGTTTGACACCTCTTCTATGAATGATTTGGTTGAGGACATTCGCCTTTTAAGGGCGGATGTCAACATTGTGTTGGAATGTTTTGGTGGCCCTGCCAACTATGTTGAGAATGTGGAAACCCGATTTGATCGTGTCAGTGCCCGTCTGAGGACGTTGGAGCAAACTATCTTGATGGATGACAACGTCCCGGGTGAAGCCGCTGCTGTCTCGCAAAAAGCGAAGCGCGAGAAGAAAGATTCTACCCGCCGCACTCGTAAGAAGCAGCCCAAGCACGATCCCGACTCGTCGGATTCCTCCCTGTCTTCACAGGATTCTCACAATTCAGATGGTTCGGTGTCGTCGGATTCTTCGTCGGACGATGATCGTCGCCGACGCCCGTCCTATTCTAAACGGTCTTCTTCCACCCAAGGTGTGATTCGCCCCCGGAGGAAGGGAAGGAAACACTTAGGATTGAGGGAACTCAAATGTACTAATCCCCTCTACAAGAGGTTGGTATCGTACCGATATTATCGGCTTGAGGACTCCTCATTGGATCGTACACCCCGTGGTACGGGTAAGGTGAAGGACTGCATAAAGCGTATGCAGCTTTCCCTTCGTAACCAGTCCTTTTCTGGAGAGGATCCCATATTGGTGTTAGACTTCCTCGGAAGGTTCGTTTCCGAAGCGGACATACTTGGTATGAACGAAGGACAGGCGTTTATTGCCCTACCGTATTTTCTACGTGGCCTCGCCGAGGATCAGTACAACTCTGTAAGAGGTTCTTCCCGAGCCTCCGAAGGAAGTGTAACGTGCTGGCCGGAAGCGGTTCAGTACCTCTTGCGATCCTACGCGACGAACAACGCTATTCAAGCGGCTATTCTCGCTTTACGCGATACCCGCCAGAAATCTGGAGAGACGGAAACCGAATTCTCGGTACGCCTTAATAAGGCTTTCCACAGGTGGGGCAATGTTTACTCCTCCGGAGAGCGCTGCACCATGTACATCGATGGATTGGATCCGGCAATCCGTACGCTGGTGGCCGATATCGGGAGGATCGTCGTAACACCACCTACCTGGAGTTGATTCAACACGCGCAAGCGGAAGGTGATGCACTTCGAGCTCGTATCCCTGCATCGAAGTCTCGTCCCGCCAAGGCGTTGATGATGGAAGCCAGTTCACCATCTTTATAGCTAGCAGCGAGTGGACGCCCTTCAAGGGACTACGATAACGTTTACCTCACTCAGGCCAGTGCTCAGTCTATTGCGACCACGGAACTGCCGTCCACGACGGATGCGTCCTACGACACAGCTCAGGAGAATTCCCTGCTGTATGTTGACGGACCCCGTGTTCACGGACCTCGCATCCCCTATTCGAATGGATGGAAGGATTCCCGCCCAGCGGTGAGACACACGGATGCTCGTTCCGGTCAGCCGCCCCCACGCTCTGGAGTCGTATGCCACATATGTCACGAACACAGTCACATTTCACCGGACTGCATCCTCACTATGAGACAAGTAACCCGAGTGATCGGTAACTATGAAGCCCTCACTCCAGCGGAGAAGCAGACCGTTCCGATTGCATCGTACTTACGAGCGAAGACGGACTTCCCCTGGAATATCCCGGATACGAACCCGCGACACGCGTTGCTTTCCCCTGCTGAGCAGGTCACTAACCCCCGTCTTGTTCGACAAGACACCCCCGCTAGCGCTCCAATGCTAGTGTTTCAGGATTCTGAGACCCCGCCTCAGGCGGAACGGGCTCAGGAAAACTGATTTCGGGAGTCTCCCCTACGGGAGAGGCGCCCTCAGAGTTGAGGTTGAAGGCGCCCGAGGCGTCACTGCCTCGCTCCCCGGTCAAAATCCTTACTAGGAAACAGGCCGTCTCAGACTTGAACTCTGAACACTTTAGTGCTCTGCGTCGACCGTGAATACGTGTTCGAAACAACCGGTTCCCGGACAAAGTTTGGTAATGGCCAAGAGAAACTACAAGGTATATGCTGACCTTGGCCTTTCCACCCAGTTTATGGTGCGAGTTCTCACTGTTTTGGACACAGGTGCAGGCCCGAACTTCATCGTTGAGTCGCTCCTGCCACCGTCATTGCAGTCTCAGATCCGCCATGGCGTGATACCGGATGTCGCGGATGCGAATGATAACCCGTTATCAACGGTTGGGACAATCGACCTGGTCGTGCGCCTTGGCTCCTTTCTTGTGAAACTCAACTTTATTGTTTGTCGGAAACTTGCCGCCCCTTTGATCTTGGGATGCGACTTCTGTGACAGATTCGTCGATGCCATCAGGCCCCATCTAAGACGTGTGGAAATGGAAGACGGCTCCTCCGTTTCGATTTTACGTCGTCCTCTACGACGTTCCTCGAAGAAGCACGTTCCATTACCTGCTGCGCAGGAACCCCCACCGGCTTCCCGGGACTCTACAAAGCTCCGCGTTGCCGCGTCTGTACAACTTCCACCGGAATCTCAAGTTTGGGTACGAGTCACTTCCCGTCAACACGGTTTACGAGTAATTCAACCCCTTTCATCCTTATATGATAGGTATCAACTCGCCGTGGCGAATGGAGTAGCTCAAATTGAGCCCGATAAACCGTTCAACGTGCTGGTCGCCAATCTAGGCTCTACGCCCCAGTCACTGGTGAAAAACCAAGTCATTGGTTCGGTAATGCCCCACCCCACCGCGATGGTTCCCACGAGAATGACCGCCACCGACGTCCTCGGTCTCGTTCACTCTAAGGAGGGGGAGGACACTGCCGTCCAAATGCCAAAATGCTCGGATGCTAAGCCGGTTCCAACGAGTTACGACCAGATTGATCCCGTGAAAGAACTCGAGGAACTTGACCTCGGTCATGTGCCGGAATCGCACCGTGAACGTCTCCGTGAGATGCTACGGAATTTCACCACGATGTGGGATGGCTCCCTAGGGGAGATTACTACAACGGAGCACCGGATTGACTTGCTACCTGATGCCAGGCCGATCGCTCAGCACCCCTATAGGGCAGGCCCTAAAGCTCGAGAAGAGGAAGAATTCCAAGTGGAAAAGATGCTCCGAGCTGGAGTAATAGAACCGGCTCAGTCACCGTGGGCATCCCCAGTGGTACTGGCTCCGAAACCGGATGGATCCTGGCGCTTTTGCATCGACTACCGTCGACTGAACGCCGTAACCATCAAGGATGTGTAACCGATCCCACGAATGGATGAGTACATCGATTCACTCGGAAATGCTACCGTTTTCACGGCTCTAGACGCCAATTGGGGATACTGGCAGGTGCCCGTCAGGGAACAGGACCGCGACAAGACTGCTTTTGTCTGTCACTCAGGACTCTACCGTTTCAAACGGATGCCTTTTGGTTTGACCAATGCTCCCGCTACTTTCCAGCGTGCTATCGACATACTACTGGCTCGCTTCAAATGGCGTACATGCCTCGTCTACCTGGACGATATCATAGTATTCTCAGATAATCTGGATGACCACCTCACGCACGTGAGAGATATCATGACCACGCTACGTGAGGCTGGAGTTACTCTCAAGTTGAGGAAATGTGAATTCTTTACAGATACTGTGAAGTATCTGGGCCACATAATCCGCCCTGGGCGTGTGATGATCGAGGAAGCTCGAGTTAAGTCGCTCCGTCAAGCGAAGGAACCCGCCACTCAAACGGAACTACGCTCCTTTCTAGGATTAGTCAACGTCTATCGACGGTTTATCCCGAATTGTGCGGATATCTCAGCACCCTTGAACGCGCTCTTGCGGAAAGGCCAACCACCGAAATTGGAACCCTTTACGTCCGTCGAGACGAAGGCGTTTAACTCCCTCAAGGAGGCTGTAACATCAGCACCGATCTTATCGTTACCGAAACCCGGACTACCGTTTACCGTAGACACGGATGCTAGTGACTACCAAGTAGGTTGCGCTCTCTTTCAGACAACTCCCGAAGGAGAACGAACCCCTATTGGGTACTGGTCACGCTCACTGAATGTTCACGAGCGGAATTACTCCGTCTCGGAGAAAGAGTGTCTTGCAGTTGTGTGGGCACTCTCCACTCTCCGCCCCTATCTTATGGGTGTGCACTTCACCGTTTACACGGATCACTCGTCATTACGATGGCTCATGACAGTCTCTGAACCGTCAGGCCGCTTAATGCGTTGGAGGCTCCGCCTTGCGGAATTCGACTTCGAGGTGATCTACAAGAAGGGCACAAAGAACGCTCAGGCGGACGCGCTGTCGCGTTTACCCACGGATGGTGAAACTCTACCCGCTGGGGACGAGGACATTCCTTGCTTCGTCGTCGACGGTCGAGAACCGAAGGCCCCGGACCGTGAACCCGATAACTCGGATGAAGAACCGGAATCGGATGATGAACTGGACGCACTACTCGTCTCGGACGATGCTCAGAAACCCCCACCGGGTAATTTCGTGCCAATACCCCCGGAGGAGATGGTCAGAGAACAACAAGGTGATCCCTTCCGTACTCAGATTCGCGCCCGACTTAATGGCGGTGCGCAACTCCCTTTCGAGGTGAATGATGTTGGATACCTCGTCAGGACGGTTCAAACAACCCCACAGGTAGTGGTACCGCATACTCTACAATCTAGAGTGCTGCACTTGTCGCACTATGTGAAACTTGGTGGACTCGCCGGTGGACGGAAACTTTACCTCACGTTGCGACGGGGTTACTATTGGCCAGCCATGGCTGTGGACTGCTACGCGACTGTGCGGTCATGCACGGAGTGTGCCAAAAACCGGGTCAAACTCCGGAAGCACTCAACGAAGTTGAAGTTATTTCCAGCACGGGCCCCTCTCGAGTTTGTCGCAATTGACCTCTTGGGACCGCTGCTCACCACAAAGCGTGGACATAAGTTTTTACTCGTTATCACAGATCGTTTCCCCAAGTTGGTTCGCACCGTACCTTTACGGAAGATATCCGCTTTCGCGGTGGCGCAAGCCTTCGTCACCCATTGGGTATTTGTCTACGGACCACCGGTTACCATTCTATCCGATAACGGAAAGCAATTTGCATCGCGATTCTTTGAGGACGTGTGTCGGATTCTCGATATCAAGAATCTGTTCACAACGACCTACCACCCCCAGTGTAATGGGCAAGTCGAGCGGTTTAACCGAACGCTGTTAGCCTCTCTCCGTTCTTACGTTGCTGATCACCCCAAAACATGGGACCTGTACACTGACGCCTTGACATTTGCCTATAACACACAGGTACACCGTACAACGGGTTTGACTCCATTTGAATTGGTACTTTCGCGTCATCCGCCCGCCGTAGCGTTGGAACCCCAGCCTACGCTGGCAAACTTCCCTTCCGTGAAGGATTATCGCCAACGATGGAAAGCGTGGCTTACGAAGTTAATCCCGGTCGCCCGGAGCTCCATGGCACGAGCACAGGCCGCGTACAAGCGTGATTTTGACTCTCGTGTACGAGGTACAGCACCGCCAATTAAGGAGGGTGACTACGTCTTCGTCCGTAAGGAGCACTGGGACCCTGATAAGGAGAAACGGCATAAGCTCTCACCCGTCGCGAACGGTCCCTACAAGGTCATATCAGTGGATAACGACACCTTAGTGGTGGAAATGAACGACGCTCACCAGCGGATTTCCCGCGATCGCGTGGTTATGGCACTGCCACCTTCCGTAGAGGTTGCTTACCAAGATGAGAACCAACACACCCCAGTGGAACAACCCACATCTGTGGTTAACAGGCCTTCTGTGTTGCCACACCCTTCAAGGGGACTCTCAGATATACCGTCCTTATCGGACGCAGGCCTGAATGGCCTTTCTTCTCTAACGCCACCGCGCGGTGTCTATCCCCGCAGTTTGGGCGCTTCTACCACTCCCCATGCCGCTCCATCTAAGGAAGGGGAGGAGAACCCTAACTCTCGTCCAGAGACTGAAACCGCTTCGTCGCGTCATGACAACCGTGGTGTACGGACCTCCGGACACATCGAAAAGGATAATAGTGGACCCAGTGTTCCGTCTACTGACGTGCCATCTTCGCATTTGCGTGCTACGGCTACCGCTGAACCCTTTCGAGGAAGTTCTACCGCATCTGCGCCAGATCGCACTCCCCACCGGGATTCTAGTCGTCAAAATGCACCACGCAGTGGGAAGTCTCTCGCCAAAGTGAAATCGTTGCAGGAAACTATTCGCGTTCGCGATACTGAACCGGCTGTGCCATCGAGCGTTGATCCGCATTCCGTGGGTCACGGTTCGTCAACAACAGCTACGCTGGATAATGCAGAGCAGGCCCTCGCGGGATCCTCTGAGCCGACTACATCGGACGTGGTAACTCCTACTGCACGGCAGAACACACCGGCAGCACCGTTGCAACCGCCCTCACGTGAGGAGGCGGAACGCAACACGGCGCGGACAACCCTCGACCATCCGTTGCAAACGGCACGTGACCCCGACACCGTACGGACGGCAAAGGCACCAATTACCGCCCGAGGCGAGTCGACGCGTACTGTACGACGCACCGTAGTACAACCAACTTCGTCGTCTGAAGCACCCCCGTCAAGACGGATATCTACACACAAACCTGTGGTTCGCGACCCAGATGCTCATCTTTCAGATGCGTTAGAAGCCCCTCAAAAGGTATCGTCAATAGAAGCCCCCTCAAGGAGTGAAGAAACCGCGAAGCGGGATACTTTAACCCACAGCAAGGGTCCCGATACGCATCATCAAGTGGTCGACGCAACCGGCCGTGCCGAGGACCTCCAGACCCGCGAAACGGATGAACCTACCCGGAAATCGGTTAATGACCCCTCAAAGGGCATGGACAGGCAGTACCGAGCCATGCCCCTTCCGGGGAAGACTGTCCAACACCCACCAGTGGTGGTAGAGCCTGCCGTGCAGGACGCGATAATGCGAACACGGCGAGGCCGGGAAGTCTACAAACAGGAGTTTGTTGTTGACCACATTGTGGAACATTCTTACCATCCAGATGGTTACATCCAGTACCGCGTACGCTGGTGCGGTTTCGGGCCCGAATATGATTCGGATGAGCCGATAGAGCACCTCCCACGTTCGAAAGTGGTTTCATATCATCGCAGAACGCGAACGGGAATCCTGGCATCGGTGATAAACGCCCAACTGGGATAAGCAAGCCACTGCGGTGGAAGGAAGGAAATGAAGGATCGAGTTGTGGTATGGAAAGGAAGAAAGGAAAGGAAAGAAGAAGGAACACAAGTCAACTTGGATTTTATTCAATACGATCGATGGAACACCGACTAGTCGAAGGACTACACTACGTCACAAGGTTGCACCCCCATGGTGAGGGAACACGCCCCCTTACGGGTTGGAACGGCCCCCACCTTAGTGGTTATTTCCCTGGAGTCGGGCTATCAGAGCATCCCACATCGCAGTGACATCGCCACTGGCCTCGTTACCTCCCAGCCCCACTTGGCGGAGGAACTGAGAGATCACGGCAGCCTGACCCGCAGGGGCCACGTTCGCCTCACCTGGCGTAGAGGACCCACCAGTGGGAAAACCGACCGACGGATTGGACGGCTGACTCGCAGGGGCGGCTCCAGGAGCATCCATACCATATGGTTCTCCCTCTGCCTCGGCGTGACCGGCACCTTCGTCGGGCTCGTTGTCGAACATCGGATCCTCACCGTAGTAGACGTTGTAGTACTCATCGGCGTCATCAAACCCGGTCGGATGCCCCTCGGGGATATATCTCGGTGCAAACCGGAGCTCGTTCGCTTCCTCCGCGGAGATCTCATGCCCCTCCCAAGGGTTGAAGTAGATGAAGTCACCCGCGAGCGGAGTTCGACGCCCTGGCGACAGGTCCTGTATCCGGCTACCGGCAGTACGCCCACTCTGCTCTAGAGGAACTGAAGCCCAGTCAACCTCGTCGATGAAATCGAGGAGCCCCGCTACTTCGTCAGCGTTTGCCTCACCACCTAGTGGGATTCGTAAGTCCAGCGCTCGGATGGCGGCACGGACCCGCAACGGGATGAACCACAGTCTGTACTTGTCATAAACCTCCCAGAGGATGAAAGCCGCTGTGCGGACCGCCCATTCGGTGACCACCACGGACCAGAGCCCGGACTGAAGATCCTCGATGAGGTATGAGCCGTAATACGTGATCACGGGAGGCAACTCGACGTAGCAACCTCGGCACGCTTCGAGATGCGACCACCACGGTGGAATCGGAACGTACCGACCCCGTCGGTTGACCACGCTGATGCGTTCGACTTCTACGTTCTGATACGGAATCAAATACCCGAATCGGGACCGTGCTCGCCGCTCAAAGCGTATCATCGACAAGAAGTTGGCCCTCGCTAAGCGACGCATATAGCGGAATTCAGCCCGAATGATCGGTCGTGTCCAGCACACCGCGTCTTGGCGCGCCGCAGGAACGCTTCTCCACAAGAGTGGTTCCAAACCCGCGAGGCGGTCGAGGTACCCCATTTCACCTTGGGTGCGATACAATTCGATGTCGGAGACCATACCATCGGGGATGGGATACTCAAAGGGAGCCCGGCGAAGCCGTTGATGAGCGAGTAAGACCAACGCCGCGTGCGCGGAAGCTGCTGATTCCCGACCCCGTCGGATTACCGTGTGCACGGGTATCGCTATGCGATTGCGCCAATCCCACGAAGTGGTCACGATTGCCGGAACGTCGCCCGGGAGCATTCCGTTTCCATCGGTATACATCGCCAGAAGCGCATCATTGAACACCACAGTCTGGTGGAACCACGGCGCCAGCCGGAGAGTCATCGCATGTTGCGAAGGCTGCAGCCCGACCAGCATGTCGTACGACGGCCACGCTGCCATTAGATACCCTCCCGTGGGAGCCGCACTCGCAATTGCGCCTGTTTGTTGCGAAGGAGTCGAGAGACCGCTCTGCGGTAGAGGCACGGAACGAAATCCGGAGAAGTACTGTAACGGTGTGTTGCTGTTGTTGTTGCCGTTGTTGTTGTTGTTGTTGTTGTTGTTGTTTATCGTAGATGAAGGAAGCCGAGTAATCGGAGAAGAAGGCCGCGAAAGCGTACGTGTTGTTGGAAGAACCTCGGAAGAGTTGGTCGCAGATTCGCTGTTCGCAGCTAGGTGCTCGTTACCCCGAGTGGTATGGAGAACCGGCGAGCCGGACTTACATTTAAGGACCTTGCCCGGTGCTTCCGTCGCCATCGTGGATGTCGTATTCGCACCTCAGGAGGGGGATATGAAGTGCAATCCTCAAGGAGGAAGACTCAGCGATGCCCTGTGGACTTGGTGTTTTTGCCGCTTTCGCGTTTTTATGATTACTACCGCTATTAGCGGGTGTCTCAGCCCTCAGCGGATCCGCACTGTGCGCCAGGCGCACACCTGTGCATGCGCCGTGTGCCGCCCAAGGCGTGAGTGGACCACGTGTGACACGGATAGTCAAGAGGAGGTTGGCACCACGTTGTGGACATTTAGTTAACTTATATTTATTATTTATTATTTATCTACGCTACAGTAGGGAGATTACTACACTATATAGTGGCTCGGCGACCTCGCCCTGACACTGAGTAAACTTCCCCAACCAGGGTTCTTGGCTCTAAGTCTTTTCCGCTTTCACGAGTCTTCTACACTCCTCGGAGGTAAAGCCGCGTTACTAACGGTAGACCTATCCACCCTGCATCACTAGGAGTATCACTGCCTTGGGCACTTTTCACTTAATTAACCACCGCCGTGTTCTCGCCCCTGTATAGGGTTTCCTTTGTACCTTTTTCCGTGGTCCCGTTGGCCCACACCCCTGTCGCCCCCAATCGGGCATCCCCCGTATTTCCCTTACCCCACTCTCGTGGTTTCTACCCCTTTGTGTGGTTGCTCGTCACCGCTGACGCGTGTCTCTCGTTCCGGTATCCCGTGACGTCTTCCCCCCACTTACGTGGACTCGTTCTCCTTGGAAGGGCTGTTTTCCCATTCGTGGTGATCCTAATCCTACCGTTTCAACTCTCCCCGCTTGGCGTGAGGGTGAGCCTCGGCTTTACAACCCGACTTCGTCGTGCTCATCCGGAGAGGCTCCGTTCGCTGTGTTACCCTCGTGAGAGGAAGATTCCGAACGTCTTCGTGTGTTGTCCCGCTTGCGGGTATTGCACTACACGTACTTCATAACCATGACGCATATCTTCATAAACCATTAATTCGATGACAAGGTCAATTTGGTGAGTAAAGGGGAATAATCCTGGAACCTCTACTCCCATCAGAGTTATCAACTCATCACTCTGCTCGATTCTCTTCACATACTGCGTCGCCGTAATATCAATGTCCTGCGCGATCTCACCAAGTGTGGTTATCCAACTTGCGCATTATCCAAGGTGAGTGGGAGAGCCGACCGGGTCCTACGGTGATACGATATAAACTTGGACCTTGGAAGGTGCTTCATAAGTTCCCATGTATCCTCCTCTGGAGGATATCAATATCAACAGATGAGATACTGCAGTACTCCATTGCCAGTTTCATGACGTACGATACGTTCGACGACGAACTCCTGTGAATACACTTCTGTGTTCTCCATCACCGTGACGCGTACCGTGGGCCGGTGTCCCCTTTGCAACCCATGTTAGGGCTCGGAGCGCCGCCAGGGGCGATACTAACCATCTTGGGGAACTGTGACAGCTTCACGACTTCGTCGTATATCGTTGCGGCAGCGATATGACAACTTACGTCATAGACGTCCAAACGGCAGTCCGGGAAGTTCCTTTGAAAGTATTCACTCTCATTAGTACAACGATCTAAAGAAAGTTCATCATGATCGAATACCCGCGGAACGGTGGCCTCACAGAATTGAGAAGTTCTCCTTATCTATGCAGAAGTACCGATGCTACGGAGACATTAGCAGACTGCACTCCCTGAGCCAGGGTGGCGGCTCACCGAAGACTGTGCTTTTGTCACCATGTGGTTGGTTTGGGTCAAGCCCACGAGAGCCACAAGATTACTGTGCGTCACCAAATGGTGTTGCGTTTTCCAACGGTCGCCACGGAGCTTGTTCACATGCGTCGGCATTCTCTGGCACTGTAACCTGGTTCTTCGTATTTTCTAACAGCAAAGCTGTCACGGCGTAGGCCATTGAGTCAAAGTTCACAAATGACGGTATGACTTGTGCCCAAGAGTTCTCAGAATT
Source organism: Gracilariopsis chorda (assembly GCA_003194525.1). NCBI lineage: Eukaryota > Rhodophyta > Florideophyceae > Gracilariales > Gracilariaceae > Gracilariopsis > Gracilariopsis chorda. The sequence goes on from NBIV01000362.1 coordinate 13,461, forward strand.
GACTTCAGTACTTTCACAGAGCTTCGTTCTTCTCTACATCACGAGATCGACCGAATTAGGTTGCAATCGCCTTAAAAAACCCATATGGATCTGCAGAGACCGTCTTTTCGGTGGGTTTCACAACTTCGCGAGTGCGATTGTCCTTTTTCGTTGAAGATGATGGTTCAACCACAACATTGGTGTTACCAGTAGTATCTTCCCGTAATGGGGTATTCTGATCCTTAGTGACGTTACTCACTTTGAGTTGAGGTGTAGTGTGTCTTATATCTCGAAATTTCGGTTCCTTAGTAGAAGTTCCTCCCTCTGGAGCCAACGCAGCGTTGTGACGAGATCCAGCGAGTGGATGATACATCGACAGCGATTTCACCAGCACTCTCCCCCTTCTTAGCCGGAGCTGGGGGAGCGGAAAGAACCTCAGGTGAGGGTGTTACTCGAGTAAGTACTTGCGGACTATTCCGTTGTGTACCAAGAGAATCAACGGGTTGAGAGTCCGATTGCAAAGGTAGATCGGCTAAACCGTGATCCGGTGTGGGAAGAATCGCAGGGCGCAGAGACGTAGAATCCGTACGCTGCGGTTCATCCGAATGAGATGCCCCTGAAAGCGTCACAGGAGCGATAAACACTTCCATGTTAGCATTAGGAGCGTGGGTGACGCAATCGCGTGATATCCGTTCGTGTTGATTGTTAACATCCAACACAACTGTGTTCGCATCAGTAGATACCACTCGATAGGGCTCATCCAAAATTGGGGAGCGCTTGTGACGATGTTCCTTCTCAGGATTATATTAGTCTTTGTGTACGAATACAAAGTCGTTTGTAGCAACCTTTGGAAGAGGTGTACGAAGTTTGCTATCAAAATTACGCTTGTGCGCGTCCTGAGCATTCGCCTAAGTTTTCTGAGCCATCAGTACTATTGTTGTTAGCCATCTGTTCCACAATTCACGGTATAAACCTGGCGAAGGGGACCTCAAGAGAGTCAATTGTGCCTAGATATCCATGGGTGGTGGGATACGGAACAAGACCAACTCAAAAGGTGCAAGCGAAGTAACCCGATGAACCAGCGTTTTTCAGGCATACGTGACAGCATCGGTGTATAAGTCCCATTCCTTGGGGTGATCCGCCACATAGGATCTTAATGCATTAAGCATTGTACGATTAAATCGTTCTACCTTCCCATTGCTTTGGGGATGATAGGCTGTTGTGAACAATTTCTTGACCGTCAAGATTCGAAAAACATCCCGGAAAAACTTAGAAGTGAACTGGCATCCGTTACCTCGGAGTAGATTTACGGAAAGGCCGTATAATAATACCCAGTGAGGGACAAAAGCTTGTGCATCTGCAATATTGTTAGTCCGTTTCAACGGAAATGTTCGCACCAGTTTAGAAAAATGATCGGTTATGAAAAGTAAGAACTTGTGTCCTCGAGTTGTTCGAATAAGCTCTGCGAGTATATCGATGGTGACAAATTCCAGTAGTGCCAGAGCTGGGAATAACGTTAAATTCTTAGAGTACTTACGTAACTTCAATTTATTCTTAGCACACTCCGTACAAGAACAGCGAGCTGCGTAGCAGTCAAATGCCATATCGGGCCAGTATAAGTTCCTTCTGAAGGTTAAGTATAAGTTTCGACCTCCAGGGTGAGCTCCTAACCTCACATAGTGGGATATATGTAAGACTCGCTGTTGCAATGAGTGCAGTACCACAATTTCTGGTGTAGTTTCAACCGACCTAACAAGATAGACCTCATCATTCACCACGAACGGTATTCCATCTCCTCCATTGACGCGTGATCGAATCTGCGTGCAGAACCAATCCAATTGTTGTTCACGGATCATCACCTCCGGAGTAGTAGGTAAAAATGAACCAGACGGTGGTTCCGAGCTTTCGGTAGACAGTATGTCGCCACATACAGCATCCGAAAGGATTTCAGCACTTCCATGTAGGTCTACAGCCATGAAGAATGGTATATCCAGATCCGCTGTCAGTTCTGCTTCCGCATTACTTCCCAGTCAGAATAACGCATCGGCGTGAGCCTTATAGGATCCTTTCTTGTAAAGTATATCGAAATCAAACTCCTCTAGGCATAAGTGCCAACGCATCAAGCGACCGGAATGCTCGGTGATCTCCAAAAGCCAACGGATACATGCATGATCCGTACATAACTCGAATTGAGTACCATTAAGGTAAGGTTGGAACGTCGTCAATTCCCATACAACAACAATGCACTATTTCTCAGAAACCCAGTAGTTACGTTCGTGCACGTATAAACTTGCCGACCAGCATTCGATGGGATTTCTCACACTTTCTTCTGTGATCTGAAATAGTGCACAACAAACCTGGTTATCACTGTCATCAGTGTCCAATTCATAGGGGAGCCCACGTTTGGGAAGAGCCAAGACTGGTGGTGAGGTAAAATCCTCCACAAGCTTGGAGAAAGCAGTAGATTCTGCGTCACCAAAAGGTACCACGTTCACTGGTTGTCCCTTGGTTAGGAGCCTGTAAAAGGGAGCTGCGATGTCCGCAAAACCGGGTAGGAAAAGTCGGTATACGATACACAATCCAAATAAGGATCTTTGTTCCGTCTGCGTTACCGTATTATTTGCATTCTTAAGCGATTTAATTTGAAATTCATCCACAGAGAGTTGACCAGGACCAATGACATGTCCAAGGTGTTTCACAGAATCTGTAAAGAACTCGCATTTCTTCCACTTAAGAGTGATTCCTGCATAGCGCAGTACACGCATAACGTCACATACGTGAGTTAAGTGATCATCCGCATTGTCAGAAAACACGATAACATCTCCCAGGTATATCCAGCAGGTTTTCCACTTGAATCGAGATACCAATACATCGATAGCACTTTGAATCGTAGCGGGTGCGTTAGTAAGCCCGAAAGGCATCCGTTTGAACCGAAACAATCCTTGGTGACACAAAAATCCGGTTTTATCGCAATCATCCTCTCGGATAGGAAATTGCCAGTAGCCCCAGCTGGTTTCCAACTCGGTGAACAGCGTAGCACTCCCAATTGTGTCGATTTATTCATCCATCCGAGGGATTGGATAGACGTCCTTGACGATAACCGCATCGAGGCGTCAGTAATCAATACAGAACCTCCACGAACCATCAGGTTTCGGAACCAATACGACTGGTGAAGCCCATGCTGACTGAGCGGGCTCTATAACGCCAGCGCGTAGCATTTTATCGACTTGAGATTTCTCTTCTTCCCGAGCCTTCGGACCTGCCCGATATGGGTGTTGAGCAATTGGCTTTGTATCTGCAAGGAGATCAATACGGTGTTCCGTTATCCCTACTTTTCCGAGGGAGCCATCCCACATGGATGTAAACCTACGTAGCATTTCTCGCATTCTTTCGCGATGTTTCCAAGGGACATGACTTAAATCCAAGTTTTCCACTCTTTGACAGAGTCTTTCTGTTCAGAGCCAGGCGGTAATGCAATACCCTTTTCGGGTTCCAGTCGTGCTGAATCCGATTTCTTGGTCTTCACAGGTGCGATTTCGGCTTTGGCTTCAGCGCAGCCCTCCCCCTCCTTGGGTTCTTCGATATCAAGAACCTGAGCAACAGTTATTATCTTCGGAACGATTGCTGCCGGATGCGGAAGAACTGAACCCAGTACTTGGTTTTTGACTAACCACTGCGTGGTTTTGCCAAAGTTAGCAACCAAGTCCTGAAAAGGTTTGTCGGGCTCACCCGATACAACACCGTTTGCTAAAGCGAGTTGACGATCATCGTAAAGTGATGGTAACGGTTGAATCACGTGCACAACATGTTGCTCGGTAACAACTGACACCCAGGTTTAGGACTCCGGCGGTATCGCAATAGACTTGCAAATACGACGATTCGTGGAAACCAGATTCATATCGGTAACCTCGTGTGCGGCAGGTATTGGATCGTGCTTGCGCGTAGCACATTTCAACTGGTTCCGTACAACCGTTACCCTCGATCCATGTTCCATTTCAACTGATTTCACACGCAGGCGAATAGCATTGACGAAACGATCACAAAAGTCACAACCAAGGACTACCGGTGCAGCTAGGTTCTCGCATACAACGAAACCAAGTTGTACCAAACAGGTTCCTAATCTCACGACGAGATATATATACCCAGACGTCTTCATCGGGTTATTTGTTCGCGTTGGGCGATATCCATCGAGAGTCCAAAGCGGATGCTACCGCGAAGTGTCAGTGGTATCAAATCCGTGTGGATTAGATTGGGGGCAGCTCTGGTGTCAAGAACAGATAACTGTCGAACCATGAACTTGTTGGAGAGGCCAAGGTCGGCATACACTTTGTAGTTTCTATTTTCCATAACCAAGACTCTATCAAATATACGGAAATTACGGGAACGTACCCACGGTCGACGTAGAACCAATAATGGGCCGGAGTCCACTTCTGTTGCCGCTATCATTCGTGTAAGGATCTTAACAGCTTAAGAGCGAAGCTGTTCCACCTTGGGTTTCTTCAACTTCGGCTCGGAAGACGCCCCTCCCGAGGGGGAAACTCCCGAAGTTAGTTTTTCGAAACGGGTGGCACCGAATTCGGTGAAGCATCCACTTCGATGTATTCTTGACGAAACCCAATCGCGGATACAACCTTCTCCACCTGGTTACCAAGGTTAGTTCCACGAACAGCATTGTCTGCTGACACCTGGTGCAGTTATGCTTGCAGTAACTTCTGTTCTTCATACTAATAACTCTTAACGCGAGTCTTCTCCTCAGATGTGAGGGCTTCGTACTTAGCGATTATTTTTAACCCATACTTCGCGGGTAAGTGGCAATTCGGTGCGATATGACCGTGAAGGTAGCAAATATAACACATTGGCGGGGCTGAAGCATCGGATGAACGATTGTCCACCCGCCGTTGTGAAGTGTCCTTCCAAACCGGTTGGGTGTGACGCGTACCGTTGTTCGCAAATGCGAGAGAAGCTGCCGGAACTCTATCGTTTCTGTAACACGCTGGGTCTCCATCCACGGTTGGATTCGATGTTGACGGGAGATCCGTAGTTCCCAGCCAGTCTGGGTCACTTCCTGCAAAATGGCTGTTATCATTTTCACCGTTTGCGGTTCTATCACGCAATAGCGATAAAGATGATGATCCTTCAACGTGAAGAGCTCCCGACGATCGAGTTTTCGATGGATGTCGAGCACGATATGTATCTGCCTCTGCTTGGACATATTGAACTAATTCAGGGTAGGTAACTTTCCGTTTCTCTTCGCGATGGCGAGCAATCAGTGCTCTGGTAGAAGCGTCAAGACCATCAACAAACATGGTGCAGCGTTCCTGAGCGGAATATACGTTACCACAAAGGTGAAACGCCTTATTCAAGCGTGTCGAGTAAACCGTTTCGGTTTCACCAGGCTTCTGCCGTGTATCGCGCAAAGCAAGAATCGCGTCCTGTATGGCGTTACCAGTAGCGTTATACCTAAGTAGGTATTGAACCACTTCCGGCCAACAGGTTACCTCACCCTCCGAGACACGGGAAGATCCACGTACGGATGTAAACTGATCTTCAGCCATACCAATTAGAAAGTACGTTAGAGCGACATACGCTTGTGCTTCACTCATTCCGAGTATATCAGCCTTCTGAACGAACTTCGCGAGGAAGTCAAGAACCAAGATTTTGTCTTCACCAGAGAACCGCTTCTGTAAGGTGATACTCATTCTTTTGATGTAGTCCTTGACTTTTCCAGTTCCCCGTGATGATCGATCATTCAAACAATCGTTGAGGCGATAATATCGATACGATAACAGCTTCCTGTAAAAAGGATTCGTAGGTTTTAACTCTTTGAGTCCCAGATGGCGCGGCCCTTTCTCGCGAGAGTGAATAACTCCCTGAGTGGAGTACGTGGCCTTTGAGCGTGTCGCTGGAGATCGTCCACGATCAAAATCGGAAACCAATGAATCTGACAAGGAACTATTGGAACGGCTCTCAGAATCAGAACCTGACGAATGCGAATGGATGCAAACTTTCTTCTTGGATTTACAATGCCTTCGTTTAACAGAACGGTGAGTCGAACCAACCGAAGCATTCTCGTCGGGAATACCTGCGTTTACGGCTTCATCCATACAGATTGTTTCTTCGAGAATATCCAAACGAGATTGGATTCGAGTTACTATTTCACGAACTTCTTCGTTAAATACCTGATAACCCTTCATAAACGATTCGGGTGCACCAAGATGTTCCAACACGGAATTCACGCCCTGTCTCAATCGATGTAAATCGGAAGTGACATCCTGAACTTGTGCGTCGTCAACCTTACGACGTAGCTCAATAATACCTCGCAAGAGTTCCACATGCACCGAAGCGGCAATGTCAGTACGGGAATCAAGCCAAGCTAACTCCGTTGGGACAGTACGACCAGGTATAACCCCTGACGGTGTCTCAACCACAGGTTGATTAGCCACGGCGGCTTCTTGAGGACCCGAAGCAGCAGAGGGTGCTCTCCGGACATACAGAACGACCTCATCAGTAGGTGAATTCTCTGCAGCAGAAATATGCGAATGCAGTGCAGCAGGCGGAGGTGCGCCTGACGAAATTGCACGAGAACCCTTCGAGGGTGGTGGCATTTCGAAATTAGCCAACCAATCCACTCAGGATACTGAAGAGCTCGATCACGAGATATCCGCAGAGCGGAACAGACAAACAAACAAAACAAAGCAAGCCTAATCCGAGGTCACTTGACAACGATACGACGGTCCAACTGATAAACAGTTCTTCACTGTACACGTGAGTCTTCCTCCCAGCAAACAAACAAGAAATGGTATCAACTTGAAACAACCAATCCAGGTTGAACCGTTATAGGTCGAGAGACCACTTGTATTGCAAAACCAGGGAATGGGTGACAATCAAAGATGTCCGAGTCCCTGCCCTCTTGCGAGGTAGACCCATCGGTTGAGCCCTCCGTCTACCCCGATGTCGGGTGTAAGACCGTCGTTAGTTCGGAAATACCACGGAGGTAAAGAGGAACGTTAAAACAGGGAGAAGGTGGAACACGCGTACGGTGGACCAGTGCGAACCCAGAAAAGTGGGCTATCCAAAGACAGAACGGAACCACCCGACGGGTCGTGCGGACAGCAGAAACAGAACCGACGGTGGGTACAAACGCAACGAGAAACAACAAAAGAATACCCAATACAGGGTAGATATCTGTAAAACAGAGAAAATAGACGTCACACGACAATTAGTGAACACAGTATATCTGTAGTCGTACCGAGCGGGTTGATAGTACAAACCGATTGCGGTGACCCTCCGGGTGGATTAGTGCAGGCTGCAAAGGCAATACAATCCAGAACCGGCTTCTTCAGGTCAAACTGAACACTTATATGCAACCGAAGACTCGAGTTGACTTTACTTAGCGCTCGCAACAGTGAGGCCGTGCTCACCTAAGTAGGTACACTACAGAAATAAATTGTAGAAATTAACTAAAATAGTGCACAACTAATGAGGTTCACACACGTGGCTAGTCCAGTGTCAGGAACCCCAAGGGGTCAATCACAACTAAATATGACATCAAAGCATGCCGCTGTAGTACACGCGCACACGCGTCCAACCATTTCACATCAGGTCGAGTTGCGTACCTCCGTAGTGAATCCATACACAGTAAACCCATCCAAATGGTACCACTGCACCGTAGTACAACTCATATAACCGTAGAGCCAATGCAGCGACCATGCCATACTCCTATAAGTCGCATCCGTGCGGATATTACGCATTCGCGTTGCTCCACACCCGGACGGGTGTGACACGTACCGTTGTTCGCATAAGAGAGTAGAGCTGCCGGAAATCGAACGCCTCCACAACAGGCAGGGTTTGCATCCGCGGTCGGAGTCTATGTAGACGGGAGATCCGTGGTTCCCAACCAGTCTGGGTTACTTCTAGCAAAATGGATGTTGTCGTTATCACCAGTTGCGTTTCCATCTCGCAATAGCAATAACGAGGATGATACTTCTACTTGAAGAGCTTTCGAAAGTCGAGGTTTCGACGGATATCGAGGACGATAAGTATATTCCTTGGCTTGAGCAAATTGAAATAATTCGAGGTAAATAACTGTCCGTTTTTCTTCGCGATTGCGAGCAACCAAAGCTCTGGTACCAGCGTCAAGACCATCAAAAAACATGGTGCAGCGTTCTTGGGTAGGATACACGTTACCACAACGATGAAACGCCATATGCAAACACGTCGAATGAACCGTTTCAGTCTTTCCAGATTTCTGCCTTCTATCGTGAATAGCGAATATCGCATCCTGTATAACATTACCAGTGGCGTAGGATCTGAGAAGGTATTGAACCGCTTCTCGCCAACAGTTTACCTTACCCTCCGAGGCACGGGAAGATCCACGAACGGAATTGAACTGATCTTCAGCCATACCGGTTAGAAAGTACGGTAGAGCGACATACGCTTGTGCTTAACTCATCCCGAGTATGTCAGCCTCGTGAACGCACTTCGGGAGGACGTCAAGAACCAAGATTGGGTCTTCACCAATAAAACGTTTCCGTAAGGTGAGACTCATCCTTTTGATATAGGTGCCGACTTTTCCGGTTTGTTGGTTTTGCCTGTCACCTCACCACTTGGCTACGACATGTCCTAATTTCATCCCTCAGTCTATAGCAGCGCTCCTACAGGTGCGTCAGCAAAACCATCAGGTGGTATTTGGCGAAGCGATCGGAAACCGACAGGTTCAGGACAAGCTACATCCTGGGAATCAACAGGTTAATCTAGCAACATGTGCGGAGACGGGAGAGGAAACCGCCACCGTACAACCACAGGCGTAAAACGCCTAAAGGATGGGCCGCAGGCCAATACCAACCGGTCCCATTCGGAAGGCCACCCGGCCCCAGCTGGTTCTTGTATGGATGCTCGCCCTTTGGTCACTGAAGAGGAAGCAGTAGAAGACCAATCGGTACCTATTTGCTTTCTGAAGGATTACAACTACAAGGTAATCACCCTTGAGTTTTCTGTTAAAAATTTGGTTCAGTGTGCCGCCATCTTGGATACGGGAGCTGGAGCGAACCTGGGTAATGCGAAGTTTGTATCCCCAAAGGAATTGGAAAGGGTACGACCGAGTACCATCACAAAGCCTTTGTTGGATGCAAATAAGCAAACATTAGTGGTCCGTGGAAGTTTAGACCTCATTGTAGCCGTGAGAAACCTTAAGGCCCGGGTATGGTTTATCGTGATCACCCAATTGGCAAGAGATTGTATCCTTGGAACTATGTTCATAAAAAACTATGTCCAGGCAATTTCGTCTGGTACCAGAACGGTTTTGTTCCATAAAGGTCCGAGAGTCGCCATTTTAGGTCGTCACAAATCGAGAACCGCATCAGGTCCGAGAAAGGAAACCCCGTTGGCGACAGTATCCAATAAGGTTTGATTGGCGAAGCCCATTCGAATTCAGCCCATGCACCAAGTGGTAGCCAAAGTGGTATGCCACCAACGGGGTTTGCTAACACTAAAAAGCCACCATAAGGTAGTGGAACGCTACATGAGGATGATGGCGAACGGAATCGTGGAAATTATACCTAATCAAACCTTTCAGGTACGCTTAAGGAACTTCAGCAAGCATAAAGTCAAATTCCCCAAAAACACCATTTTTGTAGTCGCATCTCCTGCTCCGGGTAGCATATTTACCCTGACACCATTAAGGTTGTCCAGAGAACTCCACCACAAGGACGAAGGTGAAAGACAACTGCGGAAAACAAGAACTCAATCATGTCAGTAAATGCCGAAGCAACACCGATACGGGGCGGAAATACCAATTGGAAAGAGGAAGTAACCGTAGGATCCGAAGGAAAACCTTGTATGGAAGGCATCCTCGACGTATTGGATCCATTCAGTGCCATGTGGTCTGGCCACCTAGGGGTGATCAAGGCCAGGCAACACCGTATCGACGTGGTTCCTGGAGTGAAGCCGATACAACAACAACCGTACCGGGAAGGTCCAAAAGCCCGAAAGGTTAGAATCCAAGAGTTCGAAAGGATGGTGAAGGAAGGGATCATTGAGCGCGAATATGCGAATTGGGCCCGCCCAGTGGTATTCTTTCAAACGAAGGGAGACAACAGAAGAAGGTTTTGTATCCACTATCGAAAACTAAATGCCGTTACGGTCAGGGATTCGTGTCCAATACCCAGAATGGACGAATGTATCGATTCCCTCGGGGATGCGAAAGTACTCACCACACCGGATGCCGATTGCAATTACTGGCAAGTGGAGATACCTCAGAAGGATAAGGACAAGACTACATTCACTTTCCATGCTGGTCTCTTGCGTTTCTTACGAATGCCATTTGGTTTACGGAACGCGCACGCTAGGTTCCAGAGAGCTCTGGACATAATCCTATTCAAGGTAAGATGTCAGAACGCACTGTTGTGCATAGATGGCGTAGGCATCTATTCTCGATCGTTTGAAGAGCACTTTGGGCATGCCCGAACGGTGCTCCAGCTCTTGAAAAATGCAGGGGTGACGCTCAAAGTACGCAATTATGTGTTCTTCAACCAGACGGTAGAGTATCTGGTCCATATGATCAGTTCAGGACGCCTACAGGTAGCCGAGAGGAATATCCGAGGGGTGGAAAGAGCTAGGCCCCCACAGACTCAAACGTATATCCACTCCTACATTGGTTTGTGCAATGTGTACCGTCGGTTTCTCAAGGCGTTTGCTGATATTGCAGCTCCCCTTAATAGGGAACTGCAAAAGGTATCACCAGATTGGTTTGGTTACCTTGAGGAGGACAAGATCGAAGCTTTTCAGGAACTGAAAGCTGCCCTGATCCCACCAATATTGGCTTTACGCCAGTCTGGCTATCACTACACCCTTGATACGGACGCTTTTTCCGTTCAGGTAGCATGCTGCCTTATGCAGGACCAAGCGGATGGGAGCAAGGCACCAATCGGTTACTGGAGTAGGGCACTCACCAAAACGGAGCAGAATTACACCCTGACGGAGAAGGAATGCCTAGCGGTGGTGTGGAGCATGCTTATGCTCCGTCCCTACCTATATGGAACGAATTTTACCTTGCGGAAAGATCACGATGCTGTAGGGTGGATATTGGGCCTCGCATACGCTTCCGAATGGCTAACCAGATGGAGGTTGAGACTCTCAGAGTTCGAATATGAGGTACAATGCCGCCCATGGATAAAGCATAACGTGGCCGATGCCATGTCACGCTTGAATACCAATGGGTTGGAAAAGGAACAAGTGACGGACGATAATCCGTGCTTCACTATCCAATTGGTTAAGGATGGACTGAGAAACAAAACTGAAGTAGGTACCTTCTTGGATGAAGAGGAAGAACTCCGTCAGTTTATTGTCGCAGACGATGCACCAAGTGGAGTATTTGCAGTAGAGTAGGAGAAGTATTGCCCTATCACCAAAGGGGAATTCTTATGAGAGCAAGCAACCGATAGGTATTGCCAGTCATTGCTACAACTTCTTGGGCGGAAGGATACGCAGTTCGATGTGGACCATGACGGCTATTTAGTCAGGCGAACCACCTTCGAATGCCTTCTCCAAAAGTTCGTTCCGGAGTCGCTTCGCCAAAGGCTTCTTCACCTGGCTCACCGGCCACGTTTGGCAGATCACCCGGGAGGAACACAAATGTACCACACCCTATGGAGAGACTTCTAATGGCCCCTGCTGGCTCAAGACGTCTATACCTATGTGTCTGGATGCACCTCGTGCGCTAAGATGCGTGGTGGTATTCGAAAACATCGTAAGTTTATGAAGCTATTCCCCGTGGCTTTCCCCTTGACTTTCATTGCTATTGACCTATTGAGACCAATTCTGGAAACCTCAAAGTGGTAAACGTACGTCATGGTAACCACCGATTGGTTTACGAAGCTCACGAGGGCAGTCCCCCTCAAGAGCACAACCGCACCGGTTCTAGCAGAAGCCTTTCTACACCATTGGGTATATTCGTACTGTCCTCCACTTTACCTTCTCACCGATAATGGTTCTAACCTGGGTTCGAAGTTTTTCGAATCAGACTGCACCATGTTTGCTTTGAATCACTATTTCACGACTGCATAACACCTCCAGACCAACATGCGAGTGGAAAAGTTTAACAAAACCGTTGTGAAACGACTGCGTCATTATGTAGCTGAAAACCAATCGGATTGGGCTGAGTTCGTACAGCCTTTGACCGGAGCTTACAACCTACAGGTAAATCGCTCAACGGGAACCACTCCCATTGATTTGGTTTTGTCATGACACCCCCCGGGTATTCTTGTCCAAGCTGGTCCGACGAACTGCCGTGCCTCTGGGACACAATCTGCCGCTCAAGTGAAGAGGGATATCCTACGGGGGTTGAGGGAAACCCTTGCAGTAGCATAATCAAAGATGACCGCAGCCCAGGAGCGGTACAAGAAGTATTTTGACCAGAAGGTGCAAAGTGTTACAAAAGTGGGAGTTGGGGTCTACGTTTTCGTGGATGTCCCACCAAATGGTTCCTGACCAGTCCCGGAGGAAGAGAAAGTTGACCGGTTGGTAGCGGAGGAGATCAAGTCTAAGCTACTGACGAAGTCAACTGGTCCTTACGAGGTTACGAGAGCAGACGACCACACGGTAACCATCCTGCAATGCGGTTTAGAGAACAACGTTTCGGTTGATAGGGTTACGAAAGCCCCGCAGGCCAATTTACCAACTGAGGTTCTCGATGGAACACAGAGCACCCTTGCTCCGGCTCCATCAACCCAATTGGAACAAGAAGCTCCCAGAGGCTCGGCCTCTAGTCCGTCACCGGATGGGAGCACTAAACCAGTTGGACCAAAGGCCGCAACCACCGACCCTACAATCACTCCCACTGCTTCACCGATTGGAAATGGATTACCACCACAAGGGAACGCAACACGAACTCTTGGAAATGTACCAACAGAAACAAAAGGGGTCATTGACTCCATCGTCGGTCACGAGTTTACCATATCGAGAATTCGGTACCGTGTATGGTGGTACGGGTGGATGGAGTTTCATAACACCATGGGACTGCCCCACCACATACTCAATAACTTCCTCATAAGGTTTTGGCGCAAAAAAATTGAAACCCCACCAACTGGATCCCTCAACGCCCATGCCGTGTATGGACGCTAAAGAGGGGGGAGGGGAGAACTTTTTGAAGCAATGCGATGAGGTGATCTACTACAAAAGAACTAACCACAACTCAGCTAACAACAGAACACATTTATTGGCACCCACAAGAACATGCAAAGTCGACGAAGAAATCGCACCTTAAGGAACATAACCAGACGGAGATCAAGTGTAGTAGCCGCCACGGCCACGTCCGCGACCGCCCGACCCACCGGCACTGGAGCCACCCCCAGGATTAGTACCTTCCATGGGAGACGGAACAGCCGAGGGACCGGTTTGACCAGCTTGTATACCCTGTGTAAACGGAATTGGTGAAGGACGATGGGGATAAACCGCATGAGTCTGCATCGTTTGAGCCAAAGGGGGCGCAGTACCGAACGGAGCCATGGAAGGAACACCTGGGTGGGAATTGAAACCGGTGGAAGTTGGTATTTGAAAGCCGGTTGGTGTGTTCGCGGCTGAAACACGGAATGGTTGAGTGAGCCCCACTGCAGCCTCTTGGTTATAAGAAGTACCAGCCGAGGGCGTATCGCCAACTATCTTGGAAAGAGCTCCCATATGGTAGGTCACCGCCTGGTACAGCATGTGCTCGAATTGGTCCCGGAAGCGGCGAAGGCCATCATTTTGAGCCTCGTGCCGTGCCAAGACCGGAATGTAGCTGTTCAGGGCATTAATGGCCTCAATGGCATTCGGAGAATCCGGTCGGTTGAAGTACCATAGACAACCATGATGGAGTCGGTGCAAAGAACTTTGGATACCGTCGAGGTTCCCGCCATCGCGTGGAACCAAAAAGCCGACTACCGGAACGGATGGGAATGGACCGACAATACCCTGACCAACTGCAGTGGAAGGAGTTCCGCGATCAGTAGGAGGCGCGACCATAGTAGGTAGAGTAGCCGGTACGGAGAGGCTCGCAGGCACCTTGGGGGACTCTATAACCAATTGGGGCATAGCAATGTCCTCGTGGTCTCCATCGTCCTGATCGACAAGATGACCTGATAGGCTCTGCTCCTCCGTCGTAGCTACGCGTAGTTCTTTGTGGTTCCATACCGTCCAGGGCTCGCCTGCTCTCCAGGGCTGGTTTTCAGCTGCATCCAAAATGAGAGTGAGCTCCTAGACTATGTACGGTGTATCCCTAACCAGTTTTTTTACGCCAAGTTCGTCGCGCATGATCCCCCACAGGTGTTTTGACATAAGAAAGATACGAACAACAGGATAAAAAGCGTGAGCCGGAAAGGTAGGAGTATTAGACCGGGTAGAATAAGTCACGCCCTCTCGAGCCGTCTGGAAAGATAGAAGAGCCGTCATGGTCGCAAACTAGACAAGGGCAATGGTCCAAACGGTACCTGCAAAAAGAGAGCTATCTATAATAGCACTGCCGAAGTAGGCTAAAACCAGAGGGGTTGGGACGTCCAAGAATTGGCATACTTCGTAGTGCTCCCACTAACTTGGTCGTGGCACATAAATCTTACGGCGCATCGCATCATCTTGCCAGAACAATTTCAGTAGGTTGTACGTGTGCATAGTCCGCACGTTAGCCCGGCAGTGACGAAGGCGGGACTCGTCAGCCGAGTCCCCAACTTACCGTTTACGGTCCATGAACCAGTTGGTATGCAACGGTTTGTGGAAGCAAACCATGTAAAAGTGACACCGCACGGCCGACGGACGGGGATACATATCGTATAGGGACCAAACCACTCGGCGGAAGAAATTTACCTCTTGGGAACCGCCGACTAAGGGAAGGTAGGATGGAACCATCGGAGATATAACATACACAAAGGGTGTATGACACCACTTGGCATCAAACATGACGGATCGGTTCAGCTGCCGGTTTCGACTGCCAGGTGATGGAAGAGCGCTACTGGTGGGAATCCGTGCTAAGCGTTTGCAATCCAATTGGCTGTAAGGGACATAGGTATCAATGGAGGTTCGACGGTTTTCGTTTGGTGACTGAACCGAATTGGTATTGATAGGCCAATAATTGGAATCGAAGATGCGGGGATCAACGTCCTCCAGAGCAGTTCCGTAACCACCTTGGCCTTGAAACAGTTCACAAACGGGAAGAGCACGTGGACCCGGTTGATCCATAGGAGAAACAGCTGCAGGAGTGTTTGTGAGAAGTCCCAGGGATCGGAACTGGGTCTGGATAGATCCTCTGAGAAGCCGAAGGGTGTTGGCGACCGCGGCCTCGACCAGTACTGGGAGTCTGCGAACTTCCCCAGGATTGGAAGCGAGTAAACCGTTTCGAAATGCCCCCGTAACGACCCCTCTGAGAGTGACGGTTCATTGCGGACGCCAAACCAATTGGGCCTGTGTGAAATCCGGTTGGCGAAGAGGAAGGAGACCGACCACGGAAATAGTTCCGAGTGGTTGGATAGGGATGGAGACCGGCTTCCGTGAACACTGGAGGCCTCCCATCTCCTGTAGAATGCGAACCATGGGTGAATGGCCTCGAGGCACGAAAAAATGCGCCGAAGGGTGGAAGGCGGTTCCCTCCGCCCGGAGTGACCTGAGTGGGTATTTGGCCCATCCTCCTTGGTATAGATGTACTGTGTAGGCGTTGGAGGAGCATGGAAACGTGGTGGCGCCTCCCAAGAACCAATCGGTGGGTGTGCTGGGGAGGCCCCTCGCTCTTCTAAGCCCAAAAGGTTTACCACTTTCTCGGGTTGGGGACGCATGACGTGTCGGATGAGGACCACCCAGTTGGGAGGAAGACCAAAAGGCATTCGCGTAGCGCGCCTATGTCGCACCCACAATAGACCGAACTGGTAATACTGACCGAAGGGAGAGCAGTCTAATGCAGGGACCAAAAACCGTGAAGGGGGAGCTCAAACTCAAGTTGTCAGCCAACCAAGTGGTGAAATTTTCGCTGTCGCAAACGCACCCACGGGGAGAATTCAACCGAAAGCGCGAAAACTACCAACCGCTAAGGAGAGTGTCGCCCTATTTCGAAAATGCAAGTGACCAACGGGTATGCGATGTGTTGTTGTGGGCAAGTGGAAAACCTCGGGTCTAGATCTACTGCAAGGACGATGCACGGCCGACTGTCGAGCCGATTACCAAATGGATATGCACGCTGCGCTACGCGCCAGAGGTGCCACCAAGACTGGTTCACGGACACTGGCCACTGGGCCATGGTGTACAGCCACTACGGCGTGCCTGTCGGTAGGAAGGGGGTCCATGATAGAGTGAGATCTGACCACATGGTCAGTGCAACGCGCGCTGGACCAATTGTTGAGTGTTCCACGTGGGTTAGAGTGGCCAAATAATTAGTTTACTGATTTATATAATTATTTTAGATAGGTAGTGACACCCCGCTACCGTGGTGTGGGGCCATGCCACGAAGGTCGGCTTCAACCTATGCCACGAAGCCTAGTGCACCTGAGATTGAGCCTCGCTCACCTTTAAGGTGGGTGCAGCGCTCCCTCACCAAGCATGGTAAAGGCAAGCACCTCTTGGCTACGTGTGATACCAACTGGTTTCTGCAGTCAACCTCTTGGTTTAACTAAGACTATTCAGGATATACTAACCCGTGTGCGCCGTAATATCAACACTACCAATTGGCTGTGGTAAGCCCGCCTGGCTATCTTGCACCCCTAGTGGTTTCGTGCTGCCACAACCATTCGGTTACCCAACGTCGACCCTTCAGGTTGAGACCTTGTCGCCCTCCCACCAAAGATTTTCCAAACGGACTACCCCGCTGTTACTTGACATCAGATTGGTTGTACCAGACTTGTTTCACTCTCTTTACTTCTTCTTGTCAACTATCATCTTAAGCCATGGCCGATATGGCCTAAACAGAGGTTGGCTACCTACAAATATGCCGTTTTCGCTAGCGTCAGGATTCTATTCTAACGCACTTGTGCAAATTACTGGAAAAATTGTGCATAAAACAAACTGCATTGAAACAAATTGATGTGAACCGTGGCAATTTCAATTGGTTTTTTTGGAAGCGATTTTATGCTGCGTTGGCCTGAAGGTCGACCCCGTGTAGACGGAATTGGAAGAATACCGCCTGATTGGATGCAGAAAGGATTTGCCTGTTCGTTGGTCGTCAGAGATGTTGACGTGTGAGACTGGTTGGACAGGGCTGATAGAAGTTGAGACTGTCTAGAGTGACAGATCTTACAAGTGCTTAACCGATTGGCGCCAGTTTGGCAAATCGTTTGGCTACCATTGGCTAGCCATTCGGAGGGGAATGAATGTGCGTTAATTCATTTATTCTAAAGAGGCAACTTGCTCGTTGTTAGAGCAATCCTTAGATAGATGGCAGTTGCTGATGCCGTAAATAACTACTGTTTTGGCTTCTTTTTGACACCACATGCTTTGCTATGGCAATTGATACTGCTGCAACGTATTATTAATATATTACTGGAAGGGAAATCCCATCTCATCTATCTTGGGTTCTCCGCAGTATTCTAGATTTATCAGTGTAGGAAAAGAATAAAACAAAACATCTATGTCTATGTAATAAAGATCAACACGCCAATTTGTCAGTAAGTCTATGTAGACTGAATAAGAGATATGGAGATAGATGTTGCTTGACGAGAAGCTTTCCGCCCAAAACCTTTGCTGCACGCTACCTCTAGCAGGTGCAAATCTCTCTCTTGGTGCAGCGCCTCGCTTATACTGAAAAACTTGAACAGCAGCAGCAGCAAAGTTTGATGTTAGAATTCCATTGCCACCTAGATTTTGTTCACTACTCTCTTGTTTTGAGTGATTAGCACTGTAACAACGACGGTAATGAGAGTTCATTAACAGCAAGCAAGATTCGATACAGTTTTTGTCAGTTACGTCACACTGTTTCCGTTTACTGTACCAGACGTACATACTGCATCCTTTCAATACAAAAATATTTTGCTTGCTGACTCTAACTATTACTTTTACCTCCCCTTCTACCCTTACGCAGTAGCTCTGTCTTGTAGTCTTGTCCTTAATGATGCTTGAAGGCTATTATGGGGCGAATAGAAGGCCAGACTAGATTAAAGATCGCCATTAGAACAACTGGATAAGTACCGCGGATCTGGGAAGAATCAGGTGCTTCTCTGTGCCGCGGTGGTGGTTCAAAGGTGATGCATCAAGTATCATAGTTTTTCAAAACCAAATAATAGCTTGCTTTGCATCCTGCAGGGCGGTTGCCGTGTCCTGCTTCCTGAGACATGAAAGCACAGCGGGGTTAGACATTAAACGCCTTGAAACCCGCTTGGGCACTTTCCATCGGTGAAAGTCCAACACCGTTATGTGAAAAATACTTCTGCTGCGCATTACTGCATTGGGTAAACATGATTCTTACAGCTAGTTTTAACTTGCTCACGAAATTAAGTCTGTTTCGTGTAAAGCAACGATCTTCAACTAAACTTCTCAATCTTAGCCTTTACATAGCTTTTAAAATACAGTGCAACTTTGATAAAGTTTCAAAATAAGTAAATAATGGAATTTATTTTCAAGTTCTCGGTTAGTATGTCACGAGGTTGTCCACGTTCAACGTTTGGTAGGGCGCAGGAAAATTTCAGAGGTTTAAGATCCCGTTTAGGAGGAACACTGGTGAACTTAGATGGCGTTCGGCAACAGTTTGAAGGTCTTTGCGTCATTAGCAGGCACGAACTGGAGCAGATCAACTTCGAAGGCTACCAATATCTTCCACTCTAGAGAGGGTAGAGGCAAAAAATAGCGGAGGGCACGTGGACGGACCTATTTTACTGCCACAGAGGGAGACCAAATGACTCCAGGATTTTAGTCGCAACAGCACACAGCACAAATGGCGCTGAGGCAATTACTTGCTCTGCAAAAGCCCTACAAACTGTGTCTCACGTACCTCACATTTGTTTATCCGCGATGAGCTTACCTCTTCCACCAATGTTTCCGCGTAATATTCCGAGTGAGGGTGACAGAACCGTGGAGTCAGATGCGCGTGCTCTGCTACATGTTGAAAAAGAAGAAAGAATGACCATGTTAGTGGAACAGGATGAGCTCACTCTCGGTACCTTACAGCCTCTAGCCTTTGCATCAGCTTATTTTGTCGCAAATTGAAGAAGAACAGCAGTTGCTTACAGGGATGCGGAGGATATCACACTCGTTTCCTCACAGCCTGTAGAAGATCATCGATCCAATAAATTTGGATACGTAGAATGTGTGACAAAGAAGATGTGAAAGGAAATGTATTGTAGATGACCTTTATTGGAATGGAACATAGTAGTTACAAACTAGTCTACAGAACCGTAGATAGGAGACCCCACTCTAATAAAGATGGTCTATATAATACCGCTTTCTTTGGACGAAGCAAAAAGTAGGAGGTAAGTTGCAACTTCCCAAGTCCACTTCGCTCACAAAGTCAGCCAGAACTCTGTCCTCGGCCACTTGCAATCCGTCCACCACACAGTCCTGACTGTAGTCCATATTCTACATTATTAATATCATACGAAACAAAGTACCTCTACTGTATGTGCTACAAGTGGTAGCATCGCACTAACTAATTCTATTCTAAGTGACGGACAAAGAAGATCTTCTTGGTACTCTACAGGCGGATATTCAACAATTTGAATTACCACCGTCGCTTGGAGACAAACCAGAGGACATATATGAAGATGAAGATTCAGATTTCGAAGAAGTATCAATACAAGAAATACCGATACCGAGGAATGATAAAATCAAATACTGCAACTACTGCAATAAGGCGAAATCAGAGTCTACGTGGGGAGAGCATAACTGCTCGCAGGCGCACTACATATCATTGTCTAAGTAGTTCAACTTTACATTCTTCTGCGAGTACTGCCGGTGCTTGTTTAATACTACCTTTGAATACTACGCGCATTTGCGCACGCTTGAACACATTAACAGGCGCAAGTGTGTGACACAAGTGTATCGTGCCGGACGTAAATCTCAGAAAGCTCCCCCACTAACCAAAACCATCGGTGCCTTGCCGCCGTTTGGTGTCATCAAGGACATTATCAAATCCTTAAAAAATCATTTATTTTAGACACTTTACACCTGCATCTAGTTAAGTAAAATTTATTGATTTCTGCATTTACAATACTTGACTATCTTGGCACTACAGTAGCCAACCACTAGAAAACCATTGCACAGCATAGGTAAATGCAAAGTGCCAACCAATAGCAATCCTTAGACGACACCTTGAAACATCCATTAAAGAGATCAGTACAAGTATAAGCAGCCTTTGGACGCAGGCGCCGCTTCGCGCCGCTGAATACGGGTGACTTTGGGGGATCTGCAGGCCGTTTCTGCTCGCTATCGCTCGAAAAAGGCCTGCAAACCATTGAGGGCTGCAGCGCCGAGAGGGAATATGGATTAGAGTTGCAGTTGAGCGCTCGCGCGTTGGTGATTGGCTGGCACTGCAGTTGTGTATGTAGAGTACAGTATATTGAAATTGGCTCGCACCGCCAAAATAACTGCAGTTCCAGCCACTGTGCAGCGGTGTGGCTGGCACGGCTGCATTGCCAGCCACTTGGCAGCTGCGGCAGTCAACATGCAGCAGCATGCAGCAGCAGCCAATAAGCTTTACCCTTTGCTGCTGATGCTGCTGCTGCTGCTGCTGAATTTTTTGATTGGTGGGGAGGCGTGAAAATTGCATGCACTGAAGGGGGCGTACAAGGGGATTTTTTTGGCGCAACGCCTCCCGTCAATCAACAACACCCCCCTCATACATGTGTAAATCATTATAGTACGGGGTGGTGTTGAGATTTAGGACATTGTATGTTCCTGTAATCAAACAAATTAGTAGAACCAAAGTATCTTCAAAACTATGGTAAAACTATTTTGTAGAGTACAAAAAGTGTTGCAAGAGCAACCCAATCTTTTAAAAAATAAGGAAAATGAAATGATAGAACTACAGAATAGAGTTATTATTTTAGCTCAACAAGTAAATCAGGTAATGCAAGTAAACAATCATTTAACAACTCTAGTAAATCAAAATAATAATCAATCTAGTATATTTAAAGTAGGAGACCCAGAAAAGTTTTCAAGTAAATATGTAAGATCTTCGGTACAGTCATCGGAAAATATTTTCTCCAACATAACTGAAGTAGTAAGTGAAGAAAAGAAAATTTAGTATGCTGTAAGCTTTATGAGTGGACAAGCACATGAATGGTGGGAGCTGATAAATATAAATAATGGAAATAATATTAATACCTTTCATGAGTTCCGAAGAAGACGGTTAGAATACTTTGAACCCTCAAATAGAGAATTAAATGCACAAAAAACATTATCAAATACAAAGCAAATGGGAAAGTTCAACTCGGTTAGCTTATATAATAAAGAATTCACTAAATGGTTATTACAAGTTCCAAATATGTCTGTACAAGAACATCTATTTTTATATAGCAAGGGATTGAAGCATCACATTCGTATCGAACCTGAAAGATCAGAGCCCAACCAACTACAAGAAGCCATGAATACTGCAGAAAGAATGGATACTATTTACACATCCAATGGATTTAATTGTGGTTATCGTTCATACTGGGGAAAGCAACCAAAGCGCGATATTATTGAAAAACCAAAACCGATGGAAATAGGAAACATTCGACAGAATAACAAAAGAAGTAATCTTCGAAAAGAAGAAAGAAGGCAACACATGAAACAGAATTTATGCTTTAAGTGTCATAAACAAGGATGTTGTGCTTGGAAACATAGGATGAAGTGTAACCCAAAAAACTAAACAATCAGGGTTCGGAGAAAACAGCCAGAACCGAATCCGTCACAAATGTACAATACCAAAAGACAGAAAAAGACAAAAACAATAGAAAACTACTACAAAATGGAAAAACCCAATACGATTGAGTTATGTGCACTAAATAATAAACCAAGGAAGAATAACGTTCTAGTCTTCAAGGGAGAATGTATAACATTGGATAAGATTCAAACTTGTTGCATCTTAATAGATAGTGGTTGTGAGGAGATCTGTATCTCAAAGAAATATGCTGATCAGCTTAAACTAAAAAGGAAAACAAGTGATATTAGAGCAGAATTATGGGATGGAACACTAGTCCCAATTGATCAATGTTCAGACGTTCTATTCATCAAAATTGGAGAAACTAAGTTTAACATAAAACCTTTCATAGTGGATTTGATAGGATATGATGTTATTCTAGGGAAATCTTCGCTACACCAGTACAATCCACATATAAACTGGAAAAAGAAGCTCAATACTTATTCATATTGATGGAAAGAACTTTATTCTGGACGCAGAACCTGTTAAAAGACAGTGCTCCCAAGTTCCAATTCTGCTAAGTAAGAAACAGTTTGCTAAACTCTAACACAAAAGAGTAAAATATACCTTATGTTAATACAACCAAAAAGTGACACGGGTAGTAGAAAGAAAGACAAAGTTGACCTAGACCCAAAAGATGATGAACTTTTAAAACTCTTAAAAGAATACCTTGATGTATTCCCAGATGATTTATCAAAAGGATTACCACCCACAAGAAATATAGAAATGAAAATTGCACTAAAAGAGGATGCTACACCTAAGATGGGACCAATGTACAAACTATCTCATGCAGAACTAGAAGAGGTGAGGAAACAACTGGATCACTTATTAAGTCATGACTTTATAAGACAAAGTATTAGCCCATAGGGAAGCCCAGTTCTTTTCACACCAAAAAAGGATGGCTCACTTCGAATGTGCGTGGACTATAGATCAATAAACAAAAAGACAATAAAAAATAATGTACCACTTCCTCGAATAGACGAAGTTTGGGATCAACTAGGAAATACTAAGTATTTTACTACGCTGGATTTGAGATCAGGATATAACCAAATCAGAATAAGAAAAGAGGATATACCTAAAACTGCATTTCGTACAAGATACAGCCAATTCGAATATCTCGTCACACCGTTTGGACTAACCGGTGCACCTGTTTGCTTCCAAACCACAATGAATAATATTTTTAGACCATTTTTGGACAAATTCGTAATGGTCTACCTGGATGACATTTTAATTTACAGCACAACAAAGGAAGACCACTTAAAACAAATAAAACTTGTGCTAGATGTACTTAGAAGAGAAAAGCGAGATGGTAAATTATCTAAATGTCACTTCATGAAAGAGGAAGTAGAATATCTGGGTCATGTAATAACCGCGGAAGGAATTAAATTCGATAATAAGAAGATTGAAGCAGTAACCAAATGGCCACTACCAAAAACAGTCACAGATGTTCAAAGCTTCCTAGGTATCTTCAATTCCTACAGGAAGTTTGTTAAAGACTTTGAAAAAATAGCTAATCCTTTCACAGAACTTACAAAACAGAAAAATAATTTTATTTGGAAAAATGATCAACAAAATGCATTTGATATACTGAAAAGTAAACCAGTAAGTGCATCTATACTAAAATGTGCAGATCCTGCGCTTCCATATAAAATAACAACAGATGCCTCCTCCACGGGTTTAGGAGCAGTTCTATCTCAGAAAGACAATAAAGGGAAAAGACCAATAGCATACGCTTCTAAGAAACTTAACGAAGCAGAACAGAACTACGCTATAGCAGAAAGAGAACTGCTAGTTATTGTATTTGCAGTGAAAACATGGAGTTCATACTTACATGGTTCTTAGTTTAAAATTCTAACTGACCATTATCCGCTTAAGTATTTAGAAACGCAAAAGACGTTATCAAGAAAACAAGCAAAATGGG
Organism: Gracilariopsis chorda; assembly: GCA_003194525.1. Taxonomy (NCBI): domain Eukaryota; phylum Rhodophyta; class Florideophyceae; order Gracilariales; family Gracilariaceae; genus Gracilariopsis; species Gracilariopsis chorda. Next base: position 37,199 of record NBIV01000362.1, read on the forward strand.
TTGAATTCATGCAAGAGTTTGACTACACAATTTCATACATAAAAGGCAAAGAGAACAAGGTGGCGGATGCGCTCTCAAGAAAGAATTTGGAAGTTCATAAAACCTCTTCTAGCATCATTAAATCACTCGTAAATATAACAACAATAAAAGTATCCGACGATACGTTAACAGAATTGGAAGAAGGATAAAAGAGCAGCTTACACTTCTCAGAGATACTTGAACATCCGAAAGAACCATACGAACGTATGGGGAAACGATTATACTTTGTAAATCGCTTATGCGTGCCAGAAGGAAAAATACGAAAGATCATTCTTCAGGACAATCATTGCTCACTAAAAGGAGGACACAGGTCATATCAAAAAACCCTTTTAATAATCAGAGAAAAATTCTTTTGGGATACAATGAAAAGCGATTTAAAGAGATTTATATCTGAATGTGAGAAATGTCAAAAGGCAAAATCAATGAACAAGGCTATGCAAGGACTATTACAAAGCTTTCCACCTCCTACACGAAAATGGGAAGTGATCTCAATAGACTTTGTATTTGAATTACCAAAAAGCAAAGAATATATTGGAATAATGGCTATTGTGGACAAACTCTCCAAAAGAGTACATTTCATTCCACTCGATGAAAAAAGTAAGGCACCAGACATAGCCAACGTATTCTATAAAGAAGTATATAGACATTATGGACTTCCGAGAGTCATAATATCAGATAGAGATAACCGATTTACAAATACATTCTGGGATACCTTGATGAAACTTCTTAACATAAAACTAAACCTATCAACTTCATTCCATCCTCAAACTGATGGACAAACAGAACGTATGTTTAGAACATTAGAAGAAATGATACGATGCTATGTATCCCATACTCAAAGAGGCTGGGAAAAGTATTCACCAGGTCTCGAATTCGCCTACAATAATCACGTAAATAGTACAACAACATTTACTCCATTCTTCTTAGAGTATGGACAACACCCGATCACAATAAACGATATTCTATACAGTGATGAACGTAAAGAACAAAATGATACATCAGAGAAGTTTCTAAAAGAATTGAAGAAAGCAAACGAGATTGCAAAATATGCAATTGAAGTAACAAATATAAGAAATGCAGACAATGCTAATCGTAGAAGAAAAGATATACAATTCAGCATCGGAGATTACGTACTACTATATACAAAGAATCTGATGATACCTAAAGGCAGATCAACAAAGTTCACACTAAAATTTATAGGACCATTCAAAATATAATCTCATAATAAATTACACACCTCCTATAAACTTGAACTTCCAAAAATACATAAACTGCCACATCACACTTTCCCCATATCATTACTATAGGAATTTAATAGTAGTTCCAACAGCAAGAAGAATATGGATATCCAAAGATTCGTACACAAAGAAAACACATCTCCATCCTACATTACCGGACATAGAACAATAAACGATGAAGTACAATACCTTCTACGCACATGCCATGAAGAATCAGAGGACATATGGCTCAATGAACATGATACACGTATCATGACAGGCTTACTAGAGAGTTACAAATTATAAAATAGAAGTACTATAGAAAAAAGTACACTCGCATACCTACTTAACTAAGCTTGAGCTTCAAAGAAACTAGTAAGCCTATCATCAGAAACATGCTATGAATATATATCATGTTCAGGAGTATGGACTTTTATGGATATCAGGGAACTATATGAAGAATCATTTACGACCAAAACTATAAGATCGTTATAGTCAAGAAGTCACCCTTTACGAAATGATTCACATATGCCTAGCATATAAACAAATTAAAGGATTATTATTTAATGAGAAAGATAAAAACGTGCTTCTTGCATTGATTGAAAACTTTAATTCTATGCTTACCAGATTTCTAAACGAAAAATTTCTTATTCAATTCTTCTATTTGATGGTTGGAATTTATGGCCATCTACAAAAACATGGAAACTATTTAACAATATTTGACAATGCTATGTCAAAAATAGAAAATCGTGAAGAGGTGTTCATCAATTTTAGACAGGATGATGGGAACACTCATTTTATTTATCCAAAAAACGAGAATTTAGCCCTTAAAGAACATCAGATTATTTGAGGACAAATCAAAAAAAAGAGAGGAGAAATTGTAGAAGATCATCGATGCAATAAATTTGGATACATAGAATGTGTGACAGAGAATATGTGAAAGGAAATGTATTGTAGATTATTTTTATTGAAATGGAACATAGTAGTTACAAACTAGTCTACAGAACCGTAGATAGGAGACCCCACTCTAATAAAGATGGTCTATAAAAGACCGCTTGCTTTGGACGAAGGACGAAGTTGGAGGTAAGTTGCAACTTCGCAAGTCCACTTCCCTCAAAAAGTCAGCCAGAACTCTGTCCCCAGCCACTTCCAATCCGTCCACCACACAGTCCTGACCGTAGTCCATATTCTACATTATTAATATCATACGAAAGTAAGTACCTTTACTGTATGCGCTACACAGCCCATACAGCAAACTGCTAGTCCAGATGAAACACAGATGCTCTTTTCGATGTAGTTGAAACAGGAAAAGATCACAATGTAACCCTTATGCCTGCAGCAGCTGCTGTAGCAACCACACCGTCAGATTGGTACAAAACATCATGCAGTGTGCTAGACGTCCAAATCTGAGACTTTATCGCAGTTAGTACAAATGAGGTTCCGTTGCAGCCCAAGCTTGAATTAAACCAGAGGTTCTATTCATCGTGTAGAATTTGAGTCGCCTCCCTTTTTGGGTCAACCGCAATGCGAAAAATAATGCGGGCACCCACATAAGCTTTTCTTCAGCACGTAATTAGACTACACATTGAAAAAGTTATAGAAATATTATTTGGTATCGTGTCGCTTGGCAGAGGGACAAATGGAGTGTGATGTAGAATAATAAGAATGTAAAAATGGAGCGTAATGTTCAATAAAAGCCATCAAAATGATTTTTTTTGTAGTCTTTATAGCCTGAGAACGTTTGAAACCCATTCTTGCCACTTTAATACACTCTTGCAACATCACAAGCATTCATGGAAACTTTATTTATGAACGAAAGCCGTCTTACCTCTCTCAAACTTGAACATAGTGCATCTCTCGCTCCCTCTACGCAGAATTAGAACAACATTTGATAAAGCTTTCTGTGTAGTACTGTTACACCATCATCGGATTTATCTCACTATCTCCATTCTAATGTGCGTGCAATCATTCAGAACATCAACAGAAGAGATGTCTTTTCCAATTTATACGATCTAGTTCAGCCAAAGCCAGACATGGTACATGAGTTAAACCGATTCATGCTCAGATGTAACCAATTGAGATTGCTGGTCGTGCGGTGCACGTGAGCACGTAAAGCCTATACAGTCTTAGCTAAACCAGGAAGTTGACTAAAGAAACAAAATGCTACAATGCTTAGCCACCAAGTGCTTTGGTTTAGAATTCTTGGTGGGAAAGGGCTACACCAACATCAGCGGTGACCCAGTGAACAGTAATAATATTTGGTTGCACGCAAATTTCATGGTGCCGGTGGAATATCTGACAGAAATCAGTATTTTATCAAACAAAAATCCTTGACAATCATATGATAGACTTCTTCTGCGTCATATAGGTCCCACAGAGAAGCGTAAAGGATACTCATATGACACATTTTGTATGCGCACGTGATAAACATGAGAGTTGCAATATTGTACCCCATGTAAGTCTGGTTTTAAGCGCATCTAATACTGATATTTTGTTTATTCATACATGGCGTATAGAACATATTATTTCACATCATGAGAACATATAATGCACGTTTTTTGCACATTCATAGACAATATATGGCAGTACAGGCGAGTATCCACAAAATCTGTTGGAGATCAATTGTACATCAATATAGTTCACAAGGTGACTGAGGCCCAAGCAGAAGTGCACTCTGGGCCGGCCCTATTGGAATGGCCTTACGCCACCGTAGCGAAGTTCCTATACCTATCTTAAATAATTAACTGCATTTGTAATCATTAGTTAGCCCCTCTTACCATCGCGGCATACTAAGTACTCTGTACAGCGCGCAATGCAATTTTTACGTAGTCAGATTACACTGTATTACAAACTTACCTTCTACCAACAGGCAAGCTTTCGTTGCTTTACAGCGTGGCTTGGTGGACGATGTCCGTAAACTTTGTCGATGGCAGCTTGAGCGCACCCAAGTGCTCAGAGTGAGCATTAATCTAACTGGTACTCCGCTAGGCGGTTGGCGACGTTTCTTGCTCGCGACCAATTCACACCTGAGATTAAACCTTTCACTCCTTATCTCAGACCCTTTCCGGGTTATTGGAGCACCGCCGATACCCTTTTGATCTCGTTTACTCTTTCCCAACTGCGTGACGTTTTGTTTGTGGCCAGTTCAGCCCTGTTGTGTGAAAAATGTTTCAATAATAAAGAAGTGGTATGCCAAGCATAAACATAGCGCATTACTTTCGTGCACTACAACAGTTGTGCATATGAAAAGTTTAATTACTAGTATGTCCCATTCACGAAATGTAGAAAAGGAATCGACAAGACTATCAAATGACGCATAAAAAATGATATCAATTTCTGTGACGTTTTCGGAACGTTTTGTATAAATTCTTTCCTATATTTCATGATTCATAACTGGCGAGAATAACGATGTTTGAGAATAGACTGCGTAAATATAGAAACGTAATTTATAATTAGTTCTCTTGAAGTTTAGAATTTTGGTAAATTGAAAGGTTTTACAGGAAGAAATTTTGGTTCATCGCAACTGTTTTATCTTTCGCGCCCACAAAAATGATCCCAAGCGCTGTCTATACTTTGTCTGCACTAGATCGCCAATCTCTAAGGCTACTGCTCAATTGCAAGATCAAATTACCTATGAGTATGCAAAAAATCGCCACATTTTGCAGCGCATACCGTATCTTGCTCTTTTTGAAACCGTCACTCCAAGACAAAGATTCAAGCAAGTGGTTGGGAAGAACATCGGTGATGGAGTTCTAGTATAGCTTACGGTTCTTCCGCAAAGTAAGAGAGACCCTCTGGGTACCATGGAGTCTTCTGAAGTGAATTCGTGCCCCTCTTGCAAGAAATTCATCTGCCAACATATGGAAGGAAAACGCTCAACGTGAAAAAGTATCGTATGCAGTGGTAGTGCGTTTGAGAGCTTTAAACGTGAGTGAGAATGCGGCAAACAGAGAGAGACCTTATCAACTTCGGCAACTCTGGCCACTATGCGGCGTTTGATTACTACTGTGAGCAGATATATTTGCAGTAAACAACAGTTTATGGCAAGGAAATCGGCGAGGTACTTTTGGAAATTATGCTCAGCTGTGGAGCAGAAATTCAGATCCCTTTTTCAAGGACTTTGAGAATATTACAATTCTGTACTCTAGATGACCGAAAACTCCAAAGCAAGGAAAGGATAAAAAACCAGCATCGAAGATGAGATTGTGTGGAAGGAAAGGATGACATCGTAAAGATGTAGTGCAAAAGCAGTCTGTTGACAAACTACAAAGATCCAGAAGCCGTTATTGTACTCCAGTCACAGAAAAAAACCGTCGAAAGGCATTGTTTTTGATCGAAGCCAAAATGCTTGGATTAGCTGGCTTCCTAACGCCCTTCATTCTGGTAAGATTCGTAAGCACTCGAAATCAGAACGGCGAGTACATGCTCTCGTTCTCTTCAACCACGGCAACCCCAGTTGGTATGGACTTGAAAGAGTTGGCTTTGAGAGCGCCGTTTGACGTGTCTTCAATGCGACACCACATGGCGTCGCCAATTTATCAGCATTGTGTTCGTAGTAGCAAAAATCCGTCCTCGTTATCGGACCTTTTAAAAAGAGGTCATATCTTTTCTATCTTCTGCTCACCAAGACGCTCATTTCTCCTGATTTGGTATAAGACATTATTATCTTTTGCTTCCCCGCGTCGCCCGCTGGCGCAGCTCACATGGCACAGCCGCACAGATCGGCGTCGTGGCTTCTATTTCGTTCCGTATGTTTCACACTCTACTCCTTCCCCTTACAGTACCCGTTCATACACTGGCTCAGTTCGTTCTTGTTGGTTGCACGTATCTCCACGAGACAGCTTGCCAGTCGTCGGTTTTCGTCACTGACGTGTAATGACTGATTATTTGTTTCATCAGCTTCTTTGCCTAGCTCCCAGACACCGTTTCTACGAACGAGTAAAGCAATATCTATGTGTACTAGAATCGATTGTGAGAATAGCTTATCATAAATTTAGTTCTGTCAAGACTACGGGAGAAGCGCGGAGCGCTTCTCAATCAAATTTCACTACGTTCATGATGTTTGATGCAGCAAAGGAGTGCTAATAAAAGAGAATCCTTCCCTCTAGAGTATGCTTCAGGATTACGAAAAGCGTGGTCAGTAAAGATATACAACTTATTGTCTTCTCCAACCGCCGTACATCGCAACTATTTAGTCACCTCATGAGCTTGAGACACTCGTTGGACGGCAGGATGAACTGATACAACTTTCGTGTGCTTCACTAAATTGTATCTTGTTGTGGAATCTAACTCCACTCAAGGAGTGCATGTTTACCCTTAATACATGCCGCTGAGTAACTATTCATGAATCTAGCTGATCATGCACAAATGCGGTACGTCGTGGGCGAGTGGAACATTGCGATAACAATCTAACATTTGATTTGGCAGGTAATAAAACTCAAGACCCTCTTACATGCGTAAATTACACCAAAACTCAATTAATTTAAAGAAGACCCGTTATGACACACGTACGTTTAATTCTACGTAACCTGACTTTGCAGGGTTTCGGGCGAATCAGAATAATCACTCGCAGGTTAACCTTCATTGCATGGGAACACCGTTCTTGAGTGTCTTTCATTTGCCATTCACATTGTAGTTTCAACCCGCACAAAGTTTCTCATACGCTCTTGGTATCTAGAATCGTCCTTGTTTGAATGTCATACGGAGTGGGCGGTTTTTGCTTAGCACGTTATTGTAGCTTACTATCTGCCTGAATTACTCACCTGCAGCTATTACCTTAGAGCTCAGATAATGAATATCAGAATTGGTGTTTTTTGGAAAGGCCAACATTAAGGTGATTTGTAAATTGGCATGCATGATTTGTTGGAGGAAATCATATTTACACGCTCTGCAAGCCCTTCATACTCCATCTCTTGAGATCAGACACCTTTTACCATTAACAACTTTTACTTGAACACGGATTTCATTTCGAATGGATCCTCATTCGTTAGTTCAACGTTCTTCACTTCAGACGGCCTCGTTGAAGATAATGACAGTAAATCGACGTAGAGCATCACAAAGAGGGACATGATTTTATCAGAGTCAATACCGTCTGTGTCTTTTGGTTGGACGCCCGCACTACGAAGCAAATCAAAGAGAAAAAAGTCTTTCTCAGCACTGTGATTCGCATTTACGTCCATGTACGTGCGGTCTACAGATAAAACAGCAAGATGTGTTGAACGAGTTTCACCTAAAATATCTCCCGAAAGGTCAGGAAACATCACACAAAATGGTTCTCTCCCATACCTAAAATATGAGACGGATGAACGCTTGGTTGATGATTACATACGGTCAAACCAGTTGCCCAAGTACATGAGACACTTAAAAGGTATTAGTTGCAACGGCCAAACATTATCCATCTTGAAAAATAAACTCCAGAATACCGTATCGATATACAGCTTGACAAGAGCCTTGCATTTTGAGCTCACACTTTAAGTGGTGCCAGCCACACAGATGAACTCTTCATCAGCATTAATTTAGGACAAAGACGTAACGATATTGTAGCTAGGCACAAATAGAAGAAGTTTTGGTTTCACTTCTACACCCAGAGGACATACCATAATGCCTCTAACCAAGGGGAAAACGGTAAATCCAATCGTTTGCCTGGGCTCACGCCCAATGGGTAGTGTTGAGTGGTTGGGTGGCTCCGATCAGCTCTCTCAGCTGCGGAGACTCCTTTACTCTTTATATAGATTTTAACTGCGTAAAACCCTGCGAAAATCACAATACGTATGTCTATTGTAGTCTAACGAGCAGTGGACCACAAACCCAAGATAGTATATCAATACGTAGGGTCCGACACCTCACAAGAGGTATCGGGCAAAGGGACTCACGTAACTACCTTACGTGAGTCCTAGACCTGTAGGTAATGGCATCACGATTGCGTGTTCCTCATCACCCTTCCCATGCCATTGTTACTCCTGATCAGTCCAAACTTTGTCGACAATCGACGAAAGCAGTCTACACTCAGCGCTTTGGTGAATATATCTGCAAGCATTGCGTCAGTGGTGCAATACTTCAAAATGGCCTCTCCTGATTCAATTTCCTGAACCACGAAATGATATTTGAGCTCAATGTGTTTTGCTCTTCGCGTTCCATGACTACAATCCAGTACCCCTGTGTTGTCTTCATAAACAGTAGATGGAACTGCTGGGTCAAGCATACAAATTTCACGCAGCGAGTTACGCACCCATTTCACTTCCTTCAGACATTCACATAGAGAGACGTACTCCGCTTTTGTCGTAGATGTGGCAATACAGCTCTGCTTCAGTGCGCGCCAGCCTACTGCATTGTCTAGGACAAAAAGACAAAAGCCACTTGTAGACTTCCTGTCCAAGTCCTCCCCAGCCCAATCGGCATCTGCATAAGCCATCAAAACATTCTCCATTCCATGCGCTGGCCTTATGTACCTAAGACATAAACTTCGAGTTCCGTTTAAGTACCTCAGAATCCTCTTGACTGCCTTCCAATGATATAATGTCGGCGTGGCCTGGGCGCGCGATAAGATGTTCACGGCAGCACATATATCAGGTCTCGTGCGCTTGGAGAGGTAGAGCAAAGAGCCGATAGCTTCCTGATACAATGTTTTCGATGTCATCGGTTCTGCATTCAGTGCATCGGATGGCTTGTAGCTTGTTGTCATCGGTGTGGGGACAGGGCTCGACTGTGACATATTAAACCTGTCCATTATTCTTTCAACCATTGGCTGCGGGTGCAGAATGAGTCCTCCTACTTCCCTCTGTATGTAGGCACCAGGAAAACTGTTCGAGCAAAGCACTTCTTTCATTTCGAACTCTTTACCCAGTATCTTCTTAACATTCTTGATCAGGTTCGCACTATTGCCGACTAGCAGAAGGTCTTCCACGTAGAGGAGAAGCCACAAGGTGCTGCCATCCTTCTTAATGTAGAAAAAACAAGGGTCAGAAAGACATTGCTGAAATCCCAATGCCAGTAATCTCTGCGTGAACAACTGACTCCAGATCGAGTTGGACTGTTTGAGACCGTATATAGATCGGTTTAGCTTGAGGACTTCGTGTTCTGCCAGGCCTATATCTAATCCAGATGGTGGAGCCATTTAGACTGGGTTTGTATCATCGATACGCCCATTCAGGAAAGCACAATTGACGTCCAGTTGGTGTATCTCAAAGTTGTACACACATGCTAGCGCAAGGGCGATTCGGACTGTGGAAACGTCAACGACGTGTGAGTATATGCTTTCCACATGGCCCTGTTGGCATCCCTTGGCAACTAGCCGTGCTTTGTACCTTGATACTGTACCACCATCGTTCAACTTTGTCGCAAAGACGAGTTTAGATGACAGGACTTGAGAATTCGGTGGCCTCTGTACCACATCTCATGTGTTCATAGACCTGAGGGATGCTAGTTCTTCCTTGATTGCCCCTTCCCAATGTTCCCAGTCCCAGGATTTCCTGGCTTCATCGATGTCTGCAGGTAATCTTGTTGGTTTCTGAACTAGGCTGACATGGCTGCTGTGTTGCGTATCTGAAAAGCGTTTTGGAGGCTTTCTGCTTCGCTCGGGATAGCGTCTAATGGGATAGTGGGTAAAGAAGTCCTGCATGCTGTAGATAATTGAGCCAGCTTCTGCATCTTCCACATTATCGGACTCGATGCCTTCATCTGAATTTGCTTCTGCGAGTAGTTCATCAGAGCCCGTTGGGTTTCCAACTGAACCCACACGATCAACGGCGGTCTCATTAGTGCCATTATGCTCACTATCTTGCGCATCAGTGAGCACCTGGTCTTCATCAAGGCCAAGTTCTGGTGCCGGGTTGCCTCCGACCTCATCCAGGGTATTCTCTCTTCCATTTTCTCTTCCCGAGGAAAATAAAAGCCTCCCAGGGAAGACGTCTTCATTGATGGTCACATGTCTGGCAAACGTCACTTCTCTCCGTTAAATTTCATACACTCGGTAGTTTAGATGTGGCAGGGACATGAGTAGAATCCCACGTCGTGCCTTCTTTTCCAGCTTCTTTCTCTTTGCAACATGTATCCAGACTTCACAGCCGAATGTCCTCAAGGACTCAAGGTTTGGGACGGTTCCTGTGAGGACTTGATGTGGTGTCATGCCATTTTTGGCGTCACAGCTGATGGTGTTTATTATCCTTGTAGCAGTGACAACAGCTTCTGCCCAGAACCTACGCGGAAGTCCAGCGTGGCACAACATGGACCGTATCATTTCCATCACTGAACGATTGAACCGCTCAGCTACTCCGTTCTGTTGGGGAGTATACGGGGCACTTGCTTCCCAATCTATACCTTCAGTAGACAAGTACTTCCGGAGCGCAATGTATTCTTTTGCATTGTCGGAGTAAACCAGTTTGATTTTATTCTCAGCCTGCCTTTCAAACTTTGCTTGGAAGCATCTGAACTGCTTTGTGAGTTCCAATCGTCTACTTAGAAGTCTAATGTCCTTGTATCTTGATCCTTTGTCGATAAAAGAGACAAAGTTCTTCTTTCCTCCAATGCTCAGAGTACTGAAAGGACCACAAATGTCTGAGAATATGACATCTCCGACATTACAAGAGTCATTGGCGCTTCGGCTCGGCAGAGTACGGCGGACCATTTTGCCTTCTAGACATGGCGTGCAGCGTAATCCAGACTCTGGACCCTTTGTTAGGTCTAGCCCAATTACCGCAGTACTGTTGGACATTTGCCTTATCCGACTTCTGCCAATGTGGCCAAGTCTCTCATGCCATAACTGGATACCCCTCGCATTCTGGGCTACTTACGCTCGTTCGCTGCTCAGGTGAGCATGGATTACATACATCTCTTCACAGGCTTCAGCTAGTACCCTCTTATTCCCCATCTCTATCGTGCATCCCGATGTATCAAATCGGATGCGGTGTCCTATTGCAGTTAGCTTTGAACACGAGATCAGGTTGCAGTCCAGTTCATCAGCGAACAGCACACCATCAAGTGTTAGATATGCAGTACGTCCTCGTGGTTGCATCACACTCAATACAACTCGTACTTCACTCTTAGCTTGTACACGCCCTCCATCTCCAAGGGAAATGGTCCTAAGCTGTACTGGAGTAAACGATTGCGATAGAGCATGACTCCCAACCATATGTCACGTAGCGCCTGAATCAATCAAGAAGCAATAAACTGGGTCACTAAGAGCGAGGAGAGCACGATGAACGCTTGTGCCACTACCACCTTCTATTTGATTTTGATTTCGTGAGCGGCAGTTGCGTTTGTAATGGCCCTTCTTTCTGCACAGGAAACAACGGCCCTTGACTTTTGCTTTCAGGGCACGGTAGGTTGTGCGCTCTTTCAAACAACGCCGGAGGGGGAAAGAAAGCCAATTGGATTCTGGTCCTGCTCTCTCAACGTACACGAGAGGAATTACTCCGTATCGGAGAAGGAATTTCTAGCCGTTGTGTGGGCCCTGTCGACCCTCCGCCCATATCTAATGGGAGTACATTTCACCGTTTACACGGACCACTTCTCCCTGAGGTGGTTAATGAACCTCTCGGATCCCTCCGGTCGCCTCATGCGATGGAGGCTCCGCTTAGCGGAATTTGACTTCGAAGTCAGCTACAAGAAGGGAGCGATGAACACGCAAGCCGACGCTCTGTCGCAGTTACCCACTAATGGGGAAGCACTCCCGAATAAGGATGACAACGAGATCCCATGCTTCATCATGGACGCGCCGGAAGACCCGGAATGGCCCAGCGACTGGGAACAGGACGTCGAGTTCGACGAGCTACTCGCTTCAAGCGAGACACTCGAAACCCCGCTACCCGGAAGTTTCGTCCCCATCACGACGGAAGAAATGATCCGAGAACAATTCGGGGACCTCTTCTGTATGAATATTCGTGCCCGCCTAAACGGAGGAGAGGACCTCCCATTTGGAGTGAATGATGTTGGTTACCTCGTAAGGAAGGTCGAACGCACCCCACAAGTGGTGGTTCTGTATTCCCTCCAATCGAGGATATTGCAGCTAACGCACTTCCAGAAGCTCGGTGGACACGCTGGTGGTAGGAAATTGTATCTAAGCCCTGCGAAGGGACTTCTATTGGCCTGCCATGGCAGTAGATTGCTACGCAACTGTACGGTTTTGCACTGAATGCGCAAAGAACCGGGTAAAGCTCCGGAAAAACACCAAGAAGTTGGCACTATTCCCCGCTAGGGTGCCTCTCGAGTTTGTCGCTATCGACATTCTCGGCCCTTTAATCGCAACAAAGCGAGGGAACAAGTTCCTACTCGTAATAACGGACAGATTCTCGAAGCTCGTTCGGACAGTACCTCTTAGGAGGATAACCGCTTACACGGTCGCCAATGCGTTCGTGACGCATTGGGCCCTTGTCTACGGACCTCCATTGGAGCTACTCTCCGATAACGGGAAACAGTTTGCATCGCGATTCTTCCAGGACGTCTGCAGGATATTGGATGTGAAGAACCTCTTCACAACCACTTATCATCCCCAGTGTAATGGGCAGGTCGAGCGGTTTAACCGGACGATGCTAGCATCTCTCCGCTACTATGCGGCTGACCACCCAAGGACTTGGGATCTCTACACCGATGCGACCACGTTCGCGTACAACACGCAGGTACACCGGACTACCGAGGTTTCTCCATTCGAGTTGGTTCTATCACGGAAACCACCGCCAGTGGCGCTGGAATGCCAGTCTACACTGGATACCTTCCCTTCCATGAAGGACTACCGCCAAAATTGGAAAACCTGGCTAACCCAGTTGGTACCCGCCGCGCAGAAGTCTATGGATCGAGCCCAAGCCGCCTTTAAGCGGAATTTTGATGCTCGCCTTCGAAAGGATACAACAGTATTGCGGGCCGGTGACTACGTCTTCGTCAGGAAGGAATACTACAACCTCGAAAGGGAGAAGCACCACAAACTATCGCCAGTGGCGGACGGACCTTTTAAGGTTAACTCCGTTACTACAAGCACGGTCGTGGTGGAAATGGGCGACAAGCTCGAGCGGTTGTCGCGCGATCGCGTTGAACGTGCCCCTCCACCCCCGACCGAGGCTACACCAGCTACGCTGGACGCTACACCTGAAGGTGAATCTACGCCCGATACCTCGGTGATTTCACGGCCCGCCGTGTTTCCACACCCCGCCTGGGGTCTCCCAGACCCCCCGGCTATTGCGGCAACCCCGGCTACGCTGGAAACGAACGGCCCTCGAGGCCGCTCTCAGTCACCGTATAACGGAATCTACTACCGCAATACGGTGACCTCTGGGAAACCCAGTAGCCCCATCGCTCCGTCTGAGGAGGGAGAGGGGGACCGCAAGATCACGGATACAACGCCGTCGCAACGGGAAGCAAGCCGTGGAACACGGATTGGGAACGCTGAAATGGCACCGCAGCCGCGGGAAGATAATCGCGCAACGCCCCCTCGCGGCAAGGCCGCGAAGCCACCGTCCATGACGAAAGTCCCCGCAGTAGCGGCAAGCCCTGAAGAAGCACCGTCACTGGACGCGAAGGAAAGCGACGAGGAGATACCGGCGACGCCGGGAGAAACCACTCGCAGCACTTCGCGGATAAGCCCTTCGAACGGGAATGACACTTCAGTGAAGGTACCCACCGCAAGAAGCGGAACGGGAAGCCCTGAAGAAGGGAAAGAAGTCTCGACACGGCCGCGTTCGCGGACGCGGAACCCGAGCGTCTCGGTAGACCCGGGAGTAATTACCGACGGCAAACCGGCGCAGCCGGATGACTTCACCGTTAAGCACGAAGCGCAAACCCCGATTCGGGATATTTTACCCAACCCCCTAGGGGTGTACTACCTGTACACGCCCCACACGGGATTGGCCCCGGAACGGAGATCGGTGAGCTTACCCTGGACCACGGGACGTTACGTAAGCTGGGCACGGCGCAGCCACGGAAAAACACCCTAATTAGGGAGGCGGATTACACCACACCTCGTGGCCACCACCCGTCACAGACGTTACGAGTGGCGCCACCGGGACCACTCACCCCACAACGTGGAAGCTCTCCTCAGGAGTACACTCAAATGCTACCGTCAGCACGGAGTCAACCTCGCCACCTCGCAGCGCGAGCGAACCACCAAGCTGGTGAACGAACAACTCCTCGCGGAGAAGGACCCGCTGAGTGGAAAAGCCACCCGTACTCCCTATTGCGGGACGTTCTCCCTCACGAGGGCACGCACGCCCCGAGGGACGTTACTACGACCCGGCAGGGCCGGACAGTCTTCGTACAGGAGTACATCCTCGACCGAGTGATAACACACCGTTACAACGGAAAGGGTATATTGGAATACCGCTCCCGTTGGTACGGATACGACCCATCATGGGATACTTGGGAGCCCATCGAGCACCTCCCCCGTTCCAAGGTAATTCAGTATCACCGCAACGCGGGAACGGCCACGCCGGCAATGCTGTGTAACGCCTAAGTGGGTTAGCCCGTCTCGGACGGTATAGAAGCAGGGTTACCCAGTCATGCACACCGCCTACGGTGGAATCGCCGATATGATATCGGAAAACTACTAGTGTAGCCTCGAGCTACACCATCTACATTCTTTTCGCTCTGAACCACACAAGTGGGTTTTCATCCAGCATGCTGGTTTGCGACCACGGTCGCCACCGTATGCACGGTTTTCCCCATCAGTGATGGCGCACGTTTTCCGAAGTGCACCAACCCGTTGGAAATGAGCGAAGCGCTACCTGCTGGCAGGGTACCTCACCGTGAGAGGACGGAGACTAACCGCGAAGCGGAAAGCGACCCCCTTCGGGGAAGGAGCTCCGACATGGAGAGGAAGCGCACACAATGGGACAACACCCCCATAGGGGCTCGTCTTTATTTTCGATCATGCTATCTATCAGTCTATCTCAAGCCAGGGGACGCGCCTGACCAGGGATCATACCCGCGACAGGGCGGTTCGTGTGAGCCGGTAGCACCGGAGGCTCCTCCGAAGAGGACGAACGTTCACGCCGAGGAACCGGAGCAGACCGGAAGCCGGTGCGGAATCCCCGAGCAGGGTTGGAAGGTTGGTTAGGCGGAAGATTGAACATGGGGGACGAAGTTGGAGAGTTGGGAGAAAGCTGAGGAATCGGGATATCAGAAGAAATCGAAGTCGAGGTGGGATGACGCTGGATTTCCAGAGAAGCAGCCGGTGAGCCGGAAGGCGACACGCTTTTATGTGGACTTTCCGCCACCGCGGCTTAACTCTTCGAGGTCGCCTCGCTGACTAAGGAGGGAGCTATGAAGAGCATGCCTCGTAAGAGGGACATCTGGGGACTTGTTAATTTTCCCGGTTGCACCGGCTTTCATACATGTTCATACATGGCAGGTGGCACTGCCGGCAAGCAGAAGTTGGCCCGGTACACCGGTGATACACGTGGAACACGGGCGTTGGCAAAGGTTGCGGGCAAGGATAGATAGTGAACGGGTGGTTGTTATATATTTATTTAATTATCTATTAAATTAGTTATTACACTAGGGCAGCTACACTACTTAGTGCGCCGGCCTCGTGGCCGCCGCACCATTAAATCTGTTCTACTCCAAGAACTTGGCTCTGAGCTCATTCGCCTTCGGCGGTACTCGAATCCATTTAGGAGGGACATCTCGTTGCCTACGGTGTGCTCAACCCCCTTGCTCGCCAAGATACCCCTCTTGAGGATTGTTCCCATTGTTGTGGTTTCGCCCGTGTATACGGTATATTTATCGGCAGTGCCGGGCCTCCCCCGAGCCACTCGCGTGACTCGTTGTCGTCCCTTTCCTTTGTCCCATTCCCCCATATTCCTTTATATTTCCCCTTTCCAATTTAGGATAGTTCCCGCTATCCGCGGCTCATACCGACATCTGTCGTGTGTGCGCCACTGTGTGGAGTCATCCCTCCTCACCGGAGTATTGCATTGTGTTACAGGTTTACCTATTCACGTTCCTGCGCTAGTCGCGAAGGTTGACCTCGGTTTACACCCGACTTCGTCGTGTCATCCCTGGAAGGGCTGTTTCGCTGTGCCACCCTCGTGAGAGGAAGATCCCGAACGTCTGCGGCGTGTTTTCCCATCACTGGGCATTGCACCACATCGGTTTATGACTTGAAGTAAATATTCTGTCTTCCAATCTGTGTTCTTGCTCTCTTGTTGCTTGTTTCATGCTTTCTAATAACTTGGGAGCTGCACCATTCGTTGAGATGCTAATATCGAGTCATAGTACTCTTTGTTTGTCACCATACGTTAAGTAGAATGGCGTAAAAAGTTGTAGTAGGGTGCTCTCTCTGAAGAGTTGTATGCAACTTCGAACTCTATGAGGTGCTCATCTCAAATAAATTGCTTGTAATTGACTTAGATTTTTATCATATCTTCGTTTTTTTTATAAGCTCAGTTCGACCATCGTTTTATGGATAATGTGCTGTTGACGTCGTTATCTTAGTACAAATGAGGTCGAACAGTTCTTTCCAAAAGGTGTTCATAATAATCTTGTCCCTATCGGAGATAATAACACCGGAAAGGCTATGATGTCTATATATGTGTCTAAAATAGATTTCTGCAGTCTGAACTGCAGTAAAACCGATGTGGGTGGAAGAATTATCTTCAACTTGGAGAGGCGGTCTACTATTACGTACAATGCACTACTCTCATTTTTTTCGTTTTGAGGAGGGGTGTGATGAAATCTATTATAATTTTTGCCCACTTCCTTTTCGGCTGAGGCTGTTGTAGTAGTTGGCCCTTGGGTTTTTTGCGGTTCATAATTTTGTTTGATATTTCAGACATGAGTCGACGTATTTTTTAGTCGTTTGGCGTAACGATTTTCAGTGGTATAGCCTTCGAATGTTTTTATATGTCTTTTTGAACGAAATATGTCCTGATACAGGATGATATTGGTGGTCTTGTAGTATTTTCAGTCGTATTTGGCGTTTTGGTGCGCAAAGTCATCTATCTTCATACAAGAATCCATTTATTTGCGAAATAGGGGATGCAGAGACTTGCATGAGTTTTTGAACTCTTTGTCGTTTCGATATAATTTGATTAGTACGCGCGTATCATGTTGGATACTACACCAAGCTGATATATACCATTAACTTTGGACGTTCTGAAAACTGCTTCCTGGAGTAATGACCGGTTCATCACTTCAGCGTTTTCAGCATGTTTTAGGTATCTTGAAAAGGCATCTGCGAAAACATTGGCTTTTCATTTGATCAGCTAAAAATAGTCAAACTCTACGATTTTTTCCAGCCAACGTACCTATCTTTGAGATAGGTTCCAACGTACCTATCTTTGAGATAGGTTCAGCTGAGATAAAAGGTACTTCAAACGGTATTGGTCGGTACATAATGTGAACGTTTGGCCATGAATATACACTCTCTACACTGTTAGCGTGTCTATCACTCCCAAGAGTTCTGTAGCGTGGGTGTAATAACGTTGTTTTGCTGCGTTCAATATTTTTGACTAAAATGCTACAGGACCTTTAATATTATTTTCAACCTGTTCCACGACAGCTCCAAAGGCGTGTTGAGAAGCGTCAGTAGTAACGAAAAGTAGTAGTTTTGGGTCAAAGTGTCTGAGTACTGGGATTTTTGTCGCAGTTTTCTTCAGAGACTCAAAACTCTCAACTTGTCAAAACTTCAAGTTTTCCCCATAGTTCGGTCAAAGGTTTGGATATTGCGTAAACGTTCACTATATACCTTTGGTAGTAGTTTACCAACTCCAAAAACTGCCTGGACGTCGATTTTGGGTTTTGCTGTGCTCCAATTTGAGATGGCATCAACTTTCTCTGGCTCGACGTATATACCTTATGCACTCACACTATATCGTAGGTACTCGAATTTAATTTCATGCTCCTAAACTTTGAAACCCTACCATAAAAGTTATGCTCGTGCAGTTTGTCGAGTAAAGATCTAAGATGCTTGAGATGTTCCTCTTCTTTTGTACTATACATAAGTATTTTATATAGGTATACTAGAAGGAATGTATCTGAGTACTCTTGTAATAAGTTATGAAAGAGGTCTATGAAAAACGCTCGCGCATTGTTGAGACCGGAGAAAGTACAAGGAACTCAAAGTGACCATATCTTTTACGAAAGACTGTTCTAGGAACCGACTGCTCAGAAGGCCTTATTTGATGCTGAACTTAACGGATGTCTATTTTCGAGAATATGCCAGATCCACTTAACTGATCGAATATGTCATCAATCCTCGGTATAGGATAGCTGTTCTCCACCATTAGTTTGTTCAAACCTCGGTAGTCTATGCATAGCCTTAACGACCCATCTTTCTTCGCGACAAACAGTACGGGTGGACCCCAAGGACTTGAATTCGGTTAGATCAAAACCTGTTGATGTAGTTCATCGAGCTGCTCACGCAGTTCTGTAAGCTCTTTATCCGACATTCGATACACCCCTTTCTTTAGTGGTGTAGAATCGGGTATTAGATCGTTGTTAAAGTCTTCTTCTCGTTTCGAGGGTAGTCCTTTCTGGAGTTTATTGCGTAACACATCTTTGTAATCACTTGACAACGAGTTTAGGTTGGGGTCTTTATTTTTGTTTCTTCTGGTTTATTTCGTGATCGTACAAGACCGGCACATACTGGTACCTTTTTCCTGTATAAATTTCTTGATAGAATTGATTGTTGTCATATTGTTGTTTCTTTTCCATTCAGTGTGAATGACAACTTGTTCATTTTTGAGGGGGAATGATATGACGTTTGTTAGATGGTTGACCTAAGGGTTGTACTGGTGGAACCAGTTCTTTCCGAGGGTTGCGTCATATCCGTACAGTGGGCAGATTGCGAACCATCTTTTCTCTTTCAGTTGTCCTATTTCTAATGTGACACCTTTTTTGTCAGTGTCTTCTAGGACTGTAGTTGATCCACTCACCATTTCTGCTTGGTAGCTCGTTTTGACTGTTAGGATTCCCACGCGTTTAACGAGAGATTTAGAAACGTAGCTGATTTCGGATCCGTTATCAAAAAACGCTTTGCATATTTATCCGTTTATGCGTAATTGCGCACGTAACAGTCCTGGGGCTGGGGTTTCAAAGGGTGACGCAAGATTTGACGTCAGAAGTCTGTATTTATTGTGATCTAATTTGGTACTCACATTCGGTTTTTCCGTGCGTTCTTCGACCTTAACATTAGTGGTGGAGATCATTGTAGTGCAATGGAGCTATCCACTAATGGGTATGGTTGATAGAAAATTAGCAGTAGTAATAGGCACATGGTGCTCCCCAGGTGGGCCACGTGTAGAGCCTCTGCACGACCCGTGTGCATGCCCTGCAGGGTCCTCTGGTAGGTAGAACGATATTTATTTTTCGACAAGTGTGCTCTGCCGACGGAAGTGCACTTATGCACCTCCCGCCTGGTGGGGCCACCACCTTCGTAAACTCAAGCACCCACTAGAGTCTTGTGCCACTTTTTGGTTTCACTATTTTAGTCAATCCCTACAGGGTCAGCCTACGCCGCTACCGGTGATTCCGTGACTATCGCACGGCCCGTTGTTATCGTTTGTTGTGTGCCCCTTTGTCCCACTTGGGTGTTGCGTTGTATATTCCCTAATAGGAGGCACGATACTTGTACCTCATTTTGAGTGCACTTCAATCATGGTTCATTCTATGGGTACGTTGGTTTCGATTGGAACTGACGACATGTCGGTCAGTTTCTCTGGGCTTATTTTGGGCAACGCGGATCATTTGCTCCATGCCCTGGCCCTCTGCAACGGAAACAAAGTCCGCGCTTGCGGTAATGTTCCCTGGTTTCTTGGGTAAGCTTCTCCAACTTCATGTTTCCAATTCCCATCGGGACGGGTCTGTTATTCAGCCGACGGGCGCCTGCCGATCTGCCGAATCTACTGGACCCCCCTCTTCTATACGCTGATTCAACTTTTTGTGCATCCCTCATGGCGTCCGTAACAGATGTGTATTCTTTCGCACAAAGCTTATTCCAAATAAAGCTTTTCAGACCTCTTTTGTATCGGTCAACCTGTTCTCCCATACTGCTATCAGAAATATTCAATATGATCTTCAAAAAGTCTTCATTGTACTGCTGAACGTCTTTTATCTGGTTGCAGCTGGTCAGTTTATCGCAACAAGTGTTTCTTTGGTTACTATGCTGAAACGAGTCTCCAGAACATGAAATAGGTCGTCTAGTGTTGCAAAGTCCGTACCATTCTTCACTTGGGCAATGTACCACTCGTCAGCAGCTCCACCAACATAGCTGAGTGCTATGGGAAGCGCGTTCTCATTTGACGTTCTTTCAAGATATGTTCGGACGTGGGTGATCCAGCTCTCAATATTCTGCTTCCCAATAACCACAGGAGGCTTATTGATCTTTGGAGTAGACAAAAATTCGCCTCTTGAGCTAAGAAAGAGGGTAAGAGCTGACTCGAGCGATGCGATCTTCAGTTCGGCTCCTCTTTCGAGACTTTCCATTCTACCACGTGTGTCGTCCCCCGCACGTCTGAGATTTTGGATTATCCTATTTCCGCGGGACTGCGGGGAGGACCTGGTACTGCATGGAGTGCCCGAAATTGCCTGGAATCAAGTGAAATAAGAAAAACTTGACAAATGGGTCCAATTATTGGGCCAAAAACTTGGATCTTAATAATTATAATGCAGGTGTTTTCGGCACCCTGCCCGAATTAAAGCGTACGATTTGATCGAGTGGTTGCAGGCCGTATATTGGAAGTTTGAGGTCTCCGGTTCGAATTTCTTCGCTGTAAGAGAACGTGGACGCGAATCGGGGTGGCTAAAGTACAGTTCATTCAGTCTAGTTGACAAGGGGTCAAGAGATCGGGAAGACATCTGACCTCCTATCATTGAAGAATGTTGTTACAAGTGCGAACATGTTGCGTCTATACGGAATCGAAAGAGCCATAAGATGTGTTAGTTGCAACACGTGTACAATGTTCAAGCACTGCTGGAACACACGTGTAGTGTTCCAGCAGCTCCTGGAGGATTATTAGCTTCGCTGGCCCAGCAATGCTACTGTATTCAAGTGATGCTGGCGTCAGAGGACGGAGTCTTTTGTGTTGATATGCAGCTCCAGAGCCAGTTTGAAGCGGATGGAGTGCCCTCGACGCACACATGAGTAAGTATAAAATAGTAATACCCTCGATCGTTGTTTTGAGTGCTTTTAGATGCTATAAAATGGCAAGGTGACGCCCGCAATTCAGGTTGGACGCAACGCAACATCATTACCACACACGAAGCTCACCACCCAATCTTTTTTATCCTCTCTATCAGCCATTCCACCATCATTTGCACCTATAGAAACGTTTTCCAGTTCTTGCATACTTAAGGTGTGGAACTGCCGTCGAAAAGACCGTTTGAAGCCTTTCAAGCGTACAAATGAGACGGCAAGTGTGTACCAAAGGTGACGCTGTCTTATGTGAGCCTTACCTGAGCTTTTCTCGGATAAAGGTGTCGGTCGAATCACCTGTTGATTTCCCGAAGGAAGTGCTGGACGGGAAGCTGCTCGCAAGCAACGTGCCTTACAACTGTTCCTGCAAAGGAACAGATTAGGTACAGATTGAAATCATATCCAGTTGTTAGTCGCTCTCCTTTGGAAGCGCTGAAAGGATTGTATGCGCCTGCTTTTGGTTAGCGCAGAAAGTAGGTAAGCTGCAAAAATCGCTTCAAAGCTGGAGTGTCTGACCATAAGCAGGGATTCATGATTAATAGTGATCATTGACAAAAGTATTTGGTGGTGCGCCGTTTCAAGAACCTTGGAGAACTTTTTCTGGGATTGAGACTTTTGCTCTTCCTTTTGTTTTCATATTTGCTTAGCAGGTTTCGTTCTTTTGGTTCCTGTATTACCATTTGTTCGTGCGTTCCGTTTATCATTTTTATCTTTACGGGGGTTAATGCTACGAGGACACCCTTTTTAGCCTACTTTTTTGCTAATTTTGGCCCTCCTGCGTCATCGTTTTGTGATTTCGCCCACAAGATCATCGAAAAGAGTCGATGAGGGAGTATTCGTAGGACAATGTGTTCATACTGATAAGAAAGAACAAATTTTGGAGTAGTGTGGTAGAGAGCTTTCGATCCTTCAAAAACGTAAACAATTTTCGAATTTCTTCATGTACAACCCCAATACGGGTTTGTGTATCTATATAAATGGACCCTTTGTCTCCACGGTGAGATGTGCATATGTGCTCGTATCTATTCCGCTGACCTCCTGTAGTCTTCTCTCTCCCCAGACTGCCATCCCGAAAGAACATGAATTACGGAGAATGTGGGAAGCTCTAGAACTTCTCAGATGAAATAGACTCCGGATTTGAGAACAAATGGGACTACAAATCAGTGTTATATACAAAAGCCTTTGTGTTTAGAACATTAACAGTGACGTCCATTTGGCACCTTTAGTGAAATACACATTTACAGAAACTCTATATTCAATACATTGCGGAAATGACTGGGATGTAGATCTAGAGCGAACGGGCTGAAGCAGATGGAGTCGGACCACCTGCCATTCATGATTCAACGGACTCATTCTGAATCACGATGAATCTGATTAGATGATGCTTTTTAAGGAGGGGGGTATTTGTGACTGACTATTTTGCTATAATGGGGCATGTGACTGACTACGTTGACAAATGAGACGTCATTATCCAAGTTTTTTATTATTATTGAGGGCCTCTTGCTACCAATTTGGAAAAAGTATTGGCAAACGACTACTTCATGTGGCAACATAGTGAAGTCACATATAAATCCCTGCACTATGAGAGTGAAAATCGAATTTCACAGGAATCTTTGAGGTTAGATGGTATGGAAACAGATAAGTTCCCAGCTGTTCCCTCACTTCAGTACACCCCGTAATAGGACCTGGTCGTTTTTGTCGTCACATATAGGTGTGAGGTGCCTATTTGTTCACTTGAAGGACGCATCAAGCAAATGAACGCTCAACTAAAGTCATTATGAAACTGCACCCATCACATTCGTGGTGTGTAACAGGATAGCACACGCTTTCATTTGCTGTAGACCGTGTTATGCTTGTCTCAGAAACGCGTTATGCAGAACTGCGGCAGTTGTTGCATGAACAAGAAATATCTGTTGAACCATATAGGCTCAGATGAAACAAGCTTATACGTTGTCAAGCCACAGTGTATTTATAGATAACAAAATTTTGAGAAACTTTCTCAACAATGTGGTGATATCAGAAATGCAAAACCAGCAGAACGAAACAAACGTGTATGGCGTGCACATATGGAAAAAGGAGTCCCGAAGATGGAGCATATATCTTCTAGAACAAGAGAGTGTGGATGAATGATTCGCAAGAAGACGGTGAACTTCAATGAGAATATAGGCGTCAAGGAAATGCATGCAAAAGCTCGAGGTGGTTACGGTGGCTCTCAAACACGTTTCTCTGTCCGATACTTACTGTACACAATAAGATGTTCACTGCCGCCAGAAATAGCGACTGCTTAGCCTAGAATTTATTGGTGTCAGGTAAACATCCGGGGCAATACGTGAACGTGAGGTACAGATCCTCTGCTGTAGAGTAAATATTCTTCGAACGCTTTAGAATGGAAACATGAACGATTCGAAGTAGAAACCAAGAGATTCATACGACTCAAGAATCATTACGTTTTGCGCACAAGAGGTCTGACGGTGATTACTTCGAATGACTGTGTTTGTAGTGGAGATCGGACTCGTAGTTTGCTGAAATGCATGGATGAGTTTCAGTAGACTGAAAAGAAGTCGAAACAGGATGTTTGGGTACTTTTCCAGCAGCACATATATGGAATCCGGTAGCTGAAATGGGGGTGGATACGGTGGATGAGACTTTAAATGAGAGATGAGTGGTGTGAAGGGCGTGGATGGGCGGGCAGAAGACGGCGGAGGAACTTTTTTGTTCACGCATGTGACGGGAAGAACTTGCTCTATGGAGGGAGGGTTAAGGTGCTCGTTCACTTGCTCGCGAGTCAAAGAAAGAAAGGAGCACTTCTTTTATACTGATAACAGCAGAGGTGTAAGCAGAAGAAACTACGCAAGCACGAAAACTGCGTGTAAAGCTCTGAACTGATTACCAACTGTTGTGGATGGGTTCCGTCCCAGTATGCATTTGCGGTGTTCACTTGGCAGGAGCTGTTG
>NBIV01000363.1:0-51303 GCA_003194525.1 Gracilariopsis chorda
TCCGTTCGTGCGTGTCCCCCATCTCTACCACGAAAATGTCGTGTTAACAGAGATGACCTTGAAGGGTCCATCCGCCACAGGCGAGAGTTTGTGACGCTTCTCCCGTTCCGGGTTGTAGTATTCCTTCCTGATGAAGACGTAGTTATTTGCCCGAATCGGGGACGGTTTCCCTCACAAGCGAGCGTCGAAATCCCGCTTGTAAGCGGCTTGGGCCCGTGCAATAGACTTCCGCGCAGCGGGGAACAGCTTGGAAAGCCATTGCTTCCATTGCTGCCAGTAGATACCCACAGATGGGAAATTGTCCAAGGTAGCTTGGGGTTCCAGCGCCACAGGCGGGGGTGTTCTAGATAGAACCAACTCGAATGGCGAAACTCCGGTAGTCCGGTGTACCTGCGTATTGTACGCGTAGGTTACCGCATCAGCGTAGAGATCCCAATTCGTTGGGTGGTCAGCGACGTAGGAACGTAACGCCGCGAGTAACGTCCGGTTAAACCGTTCAACTTGCCCATTACACTGGGGGTGGTAGGTAGTCGTGAACAAGTTCTTGACATCCAGGATGCGACAAACATCCTGGAAGAAACTTGCTCACGAACTGCTTCCCGTTGTCAGAGAGCACCTCCACAGGGGAACCGTAGACAAAAATCCAGTGCGTCACCAGAGCCTGAGCCACCGTGAGAGCGGTTATCCTCCGAAGAAGGACAGTCCGTACCAGCTTAGAAAAGCGGTCGGTGATGACAAGTAGAAACTTGTTTTCCACGTTTTGTGGTGAGTAGTGGTCCGAGAAGATCAATTGCGATAAACTCGAGTGGCGCCCTTGCGGGGAATAGTTTCATCTTCTTCGCATTTTTGCGGAGTTTGACGCGATTCTTCGCGCATTGGCTACAAAACCGCACAGTTGCGTAGCAATCCACCGCCATTGCGGGCCAATAGAAATCCCTTCGCAGGGTTAGGTAGAGTTTCCTCCCACCTGGGTGACCTCCTATGGGGGCGTAGTGTGATAGATGTAACACCCGCGATTGCAGGGAATGTGGTACCACAATCTGTGGGCGGGCATCGACCTTTCTTACGAGGTAGCCTTTGTCGTTTACCCCGAAAGGGAGATCTTCACCACCGTTGATACGGGCACGAATTCTCGTACAGAATGGGTCGCCGAATTGTTCTCGGATCATTTCTTCCGGTGATACCGGTACAAAGTTTCCCGGTAACGGGTTCTCAGATTTATCTCGCGATGCGAGTAGTTCGTCAAAATCAGCATCCTCGTCCCAGTTTTCTGGCCTAGCCTCGATGGCATATTCCGGATCATGCGGGTCTATAGCCATGAAACATGGGACTTCATCATCCTCCGTTGGGAGTGCTTCCCCACTTGTGGGTAACCGCGACAAAGCGTCGGCCTGGGTGTTCTGCGCGCCCTTTTTATAAATGACTTGAAAGTCATATTCCGCGAGGCGGAGTCTCCAGCGCATGAGGCGTCCCGACGGGTCGGAGATATTCATCAACCACCTCAATGAGGAATGATCCGTGTACACGGTGAAATGAATTCCCATAAGGTAGGGGCGCAGAGTGGTCATCGCCCATACGACAGCGAGGCACTCTTTCTCCGATACGGAGTAGTTCCGCTCATGAACATTGAGCAAGCGCGACCAATAACCAATTGGATGTCGTTCCCCCTCGGGGGTGGTTTGAAAAAGAGCATACCCGACTTGGTAGTCGCTCGAGTCCGTATCTACGGAGTATGGCAACCCAAGTTTTGGGAGATGTAGGATTGGTGCTGATGTGACAGCCTCCTTTAAGGAGTTGAAGGCTTCCGATTGCTCGGGCGTAAATGTTCCCAGTTTTGGGGGTTCCCCTTTCGCAACAACGCGTTTAGGGGCGCTGCAGTATCCGAAAAGTTCGGGATAAACCGTCGATAGACGTTGACCAGCCCAAAAAAAAGAGCGCAGTTCCGTTTGAGTACGGGGTTCTTCCGCCTCAACGAGGGATTTGACTCGAGCTTTCTCGATCGCTAACCGTCCAGGACGGATAAAGTGACCCAGATAGTTCACAGTATCTGTGAAAAACTCGCATTTCCTCAACTTGAGTGTAGTTCCCGCATCGCGGAGTACGGTCAGCCCGTCTTGGACGTGAGTGAGATGGTCGTCCAACGAGTTGGAGAAGATGATAATATCATCAAGGTAGACCAGACAGCTCCGCCACTTAAAGCGGTTGAGTAGAATATCTACTGCACGCTGAAAGGTGGCGGGGGCGTTGGTTAACCCAAACGGCATCCGCTTGAAGCGGTACGTCCCAGCATGGCAGGTGAATGCGGTTTTATCGCGATCCTCCTGTCTGACAGGTACTTGCCAATATCCCCAATGAGCATCAAGGGCCGTGAACACGGTGGCATCTCCAAGGGAGTCAATGCACTCGTCCATACGAGGGATGGGGTACGTGTCCCTGACAGTCACGGCATTGAGCCGGCGGTAGTCGACACAGAACCTCCAGGTTCCGTCGGCCTTTAAAGCCAGTACAACTGGGGATGCCCAGGGTGATTGAGCGGGCTCAATCACACCTGCGCGGAGCATCTTGTCCACTTGGGACTGCTCCTCTTCCCGAGCTTTCGGAACTGCCCTGTAAGGGGGTTGTGCAACCGGTCGCGCACCGGGGATTAAATCGATCCGGTGTTCCGTTGCATTAATCTCGCCAAGCGAGCCATCCCACATTGTGGTGAATTCCCATAACATAGTACGGAGTTTGTCGCGGTGCGACTCTGGCACGTGGCTGAAGTCCAGCGCTTCAAGTGCTTTTTCCGGATCAATCCGGTCGTTGCTCGATGGAGCATTGTCCTGTGGAACAGGTGTGGTTCGCAATTCCGAGTTACTCGGTATGTTCGACGCTGAAATAGCGGTTTACTCCCCCTCCTTAGACTTGACGTCTTCGGACGGCGGGGCGAACTACTCGGAAGAGGTGGTAACTCCGAGTACATCGGCGGCTGTCATCTTTGTTGGCAGCATTCCCATAGGATGGGGGGTTACACTCCCAATTACTTGGTGTTTTACCAGATACTGAGGGTGTTTGCCAAGGTTGGCAACCAATATCTGGAGAGGAACATCCGGGGAAATGGAGACAATTCCATTAGCCAGCGCCAGCTGGGATTTCTCGTACAACGAGGCGAGGGGTTGTATAACCCGAAGACCGTGTTGACGGGAATTTACCTGCACCCAGACTTGGGACTCAGCCGGTATAGAAACCGAGGCAGCGACGCGGAGCTTGGTGGACTCGCGGGACGCGGGCGGTGGTTCCTGCGCAGCAGGGAGCGGAACTTGTTTCCGAGAGGACCGCTTTAGCGGGCGGCGAACAATCGGAACCGACGATCCGTCGTCAAGTTCTACACCCCTGAGGCGGGGCCTGATTGCGTCGACAAATCTGTCGCAGTAATCACATCCCAGTATCACTGGTGCTGCCAATGAACGGCAAACGATGAAGTCCAACTTCACCACAGAGGTACCAAGTCTCACGACGAGATCCACTGTGCCCACCGTTTGTAACGGATTGTTGTTCGCATCCGAAATGTCGGGGACCGCGTCAGAGCGGATACGCGACCGCACAAGCGGGGGTAACAATGATTCCACAACAAAGTTGGGGCCTGCACCTGTATCCAGGACGGTGAGAAACCTCACCATAAAATGGCGATCAAGGCCAAGGTCGGCATAGACCTTATAATTGCGTTTGGCCAAGACCAAGACTCTACCAGGAATCCGGGGATTTTTACTCCGTATCCACGGGCGACGCAACACACCAAGGTGCGCAGAGTCCGCGTCAGCGGTGTCTTTCCTCGAGAGGACTTTCACCGGGGAGCGAGGCGAGGACGCCTCGGGTGCCAACAGCCTCGTTCTTGAGGACGCCTCTCCCAAAGGGGAG
Source organism: Gracilariopsis chorda (assembly GCA_003194525.1). Lineage (NCBI taxonomy): Eukaryota > Rhodophyta > Florideophyceae > Gracilariales > Gracilariaceae > Gracilariopsis > Gracilariopsis chorda. Next base: position 3,898 of record NBIV01000363.1, read on the forward strand.
ACTCCCTCAGTTAGTTTTCCGCCTTCGGCGGTGGGTTGGTTTCCTCGACAACGAGTGCTTCATCCCGTTGACGGGGGTTTCTATCCGCATAAGCGGGGGTTGCAACGGATGGTTGCGTGATCTCCCGAATCGGGGTGTATGAAGCTTGCCGCGCACTCGGGGTCTGTGGTAGGGCGTGAGAAAAGTCCGTTTTAGCACGGAGGTAGGAAGCCGTCGGGACGGAACGTTTCTCCTCTCGAGTGAGGGCCTCATAATTTGCCACCACCTTGGCCATATCCTTCAGTGAACAAATACACTGAGGAGAGGTATGGCCATGGGCATAACACAGGTGGCAAATGAGAGCCAGCACCGCGACACGCGAATTATTATTCCGAGTATCGGAGAAGCGAACCGCAGGGCGGGTGTCAGTCCATCCAGGCCGTTGATAACGAGATTGACCGTTTGAAAACGGGAGTCGTTGGGGTTGAACCCGACTGTCACCACCGTATAGAACGGGATCTTCTGTTCCCGTATCATGGGTCATCTCCGTCGTTGACGGTAAGTCACTGGTGGGTATTGACACACCATCCTCCTGCACCAAATGCACGGTATCAAATCCCTGTCCAGGGTTCCCATCCGCGGTGAGCGGGAGAGAGGAAGCTTCGCTTTCCAGCAACAACGCCTTGGCGGATTTAGACCGATTGTTCGGAGTTCTTGCACGAAGTGCATCCCCTTCCACTCGAGCGTGTTGAACCAGCTCAAGATAGGTGATTCTCCGCTTGTCCTACCGATAACGGGTAACTAAACTCCGGATTGCCGGGTCAAGACCATCAATGAACATGGTACTGCGCTCCCCAGCGGGGTATACGTTACCACATCTGTGGAAAGCCTTGTTAAGGCGCACCGAGTAATCGGTCTCGGTCTCTCCAGCACGCTGGCGTGTATCTCGCAAAGCGAGGATAGCCTGCTGAATAGCGGTGTTGGTGGCGTAGGAGCGCAGAAGATACTGCACAGCCTCCGGCCAGCAAGTAACTCCTCCCTCGGAGGCGCGAGAAGATCCTCTGACAGAGGTGTATTGGTCCTCCGCCACTCCCCGTAAGAAATACGGTAAAGCCAAATAGGCTTGTCTCTCATTCATACCGAGGATATCGGCCTCCGCTACAAAGCGGGATAGGAAATCCAGTACTAGGACTGGGTCCTCTCCAGTAAAATACTGGTTGCGGAGCGAGAGCTGCATTCGCTTAATGCATTCTCGCACCTTTCCCGTACCACGGGGCGTACGTCCAAGTGACGAGTCTTCGAGCCGGTAGTACCGGTATTATAAAAGCTTCCGGTAATCCGGGTTTGTCGGTTTCAATTCCCGGAGACCGGGGTGTCTTCTCCCCTTCCGGCAGGTTCGGACCACACCTTCCGTGGCCGATGACCGCCTCGAGCGGGAGGAGTAGCCTCGCTTCTCGTCCTCCGAGTCGGATTCCGAGGAGCTCGAGCTAACCGAATGGTTTCGGGATGAGTCCGACGATGTCGAAGAACCGGAGTCCGAATACTTTCGGTGGTGTTTCCGTCGATGACGGCGTTTCTTTTTCCCAGCAAGCTGGTCGTTGTGCGATGCCTCGTTTACCGGATCATCCGGGGATGGTTTGTCCATGGGGACGAACTGCTCCAGCGTCTCCAGGCGGGCACCAATCCGATCAAATCGGGCTTCAACTACTTCGATGAAGGTGGCGGGTTGTCCCAAACTCTCCAACACGGAGTTGACGTCAGACCGTAAAATACGGAGTTCCTCGGCGACGTCCTTTACGGGGGTTGCCGAGACCACCTCTTGGAGGGATTTTAGTTCCCCTACAAGGGTGTTATGGGCGGTCCACAGAGCGCGGACCTTGGATTCCAGGGAAGTCCCGTGGGGGGTGTTATCGCCCGTTCCACGGGGACTTGAAGCCACGACAGCGGGGGCAGGCCGGGGTGCCTGGGGCACTGCGGCAACAGCCGGAGTCGATGCTGCATTCCCCTGCGGGGGTGATAACGAGGGCAAAAGGAGGTTCCGGGGTTCCCGGTCGGGGGTATCATTCCGCGATGAGGCGGCGCCAGTACGGCTGGAACTTGTCCGTATAGGGATATGGGGTACGAACCGAACTTCGGAAGTGTCCGCGTTGTCGCAGGAGCGACTACGCGTAACCACTGGCTCCGCGTCGGAGGGATTTCTCGACATGAGAAAATAACGTTACGACGGGAAACGATCACGGAACTTCCGGTGAATGAAAACAAACCTCGTAAGAGGGAAAACAAAAACCGATTCTAGGTCGGGAGACCACTTTGTGGTGCAATGCCCCAAAGGCGAAAAACACCGAAAGACGTTCGGGATCTTCCTCTCACGAGGTGAACCCAGATGGGTAGAGCCCTCCCAGAGGTGTCACGGCGAAGCCAGTTTGTAAGACCAGGGACACCTGTCGCGACTCGCGCAGGCAGGTGAAGGCGAAGAATCGGTATCTGCGTGAGCGGGGTGTGATCCTCAGTAGAGGTATGTTTCCACGTAAGTGGGGAAGTGTGAGCGGATGCGCACACGAGGGCCGCGGATAGCGGGAGGTGCTACCCTAAAAAGGGGAAGAAGGAAGGACGAAGTGGGTCGCGAGAGCGACGAGCAGATACGGCAATGCCGGTGGACAAGACTCCCTATACAGGGCGAAACACCAATGCAATTGGAACAATTATACTCCCAGTGATGGGTCCCTTTAGATGTGCAAGGGGGTTAGATGTCCCGTGGTTCACGGCGTTTCCCTCCAAGGAGGAGTAGAGTACGCGCGCAAGCGGCAACAACTAGAGCCAATTCCCCAGGTTAGGGTCCCTTGTTGGGGAAGGTTTACTGGTGCGACGGCAGTGCGCCGTCGCACTAAGTACTAGCTTCCCAGAAATGGGTGTGAAAATAATAAATAATATTAACTAAAATACTCCACATTTCGTGGCAACATCCACTACTGTGGCCAACCGCCAATTGACCCAAAACCGTGTCCCACGTGTCCATATCCACCATAGTGGGGCGTAGTTCATATACACACTACACAACCGATAATATCGGGAAAGCGTTCAAGTACCAAGAATCCCTCCCTGAGGGCGTTGCACTTTATTTCCCAGGAAGGATGTTTGACTTGAAGTCTGCAACGACGATCGTTCCCAGCCGAAGGCCAAACGGTGTAAACTTTCACACAAATAGTATCATTGGACCTAAACTGACGTATAATTACTCTACAACTGGAGTCCCGCACCACCATTTGAAACTGAAGTTGGGTGTTCCTGTTATGGTGATTCGAAATGTACTTCATCCGCACTTGCTGTATGGAAAGATGTTTATCGTTACCAGCAATTCTCGCAGAGTCATTTGAATTTTGGGCATTGATGAACATATTGAAACTCAGCAAAGCTTTTTACTGCACCGCACTCACTTTTTTTTCGAGTTTGCAGATGTGAAAATCAGACTTCGACAGTTTCCCATCAGATTTGCATTTGCAGCAACTGTGCATAAAGTGCAAAAACAGACGCTAAAGCAAATGATAATTGACTTTCGAACAAACTTTTTTTCGCCGGGTCAGTTCTATGTTGGACTTTTGCGTGTCAGGACATCTGATGATGTGTTACTGCTGCATAGTGAAGACGAGACGCCTCGAAATGCGCAGGATTTCCATCCAATGCAGGTGAGCATCAAAAACCCTGTTCTACAAGAAGTTATAGACTTTGTAGAGGGTCGTTATTAGTTTGACATAGTTTAGTTTATGCATAAACCAATATTTGTGCAGATATCTTATGCAAAGTTGTGGCCGCGGCGCGAAGCGCCGCCTGCGGCCGAAGGCTGCTTTTTCTTGTTTCATCTAAGAATTCTTCAAATATTTTTGTTGACTTTTCCGCCTTCTCGAAGGCCTTTCCACGTGATCTTCGAAAGTTGGAGTGTTTCCTCTCTGCATTCGTGAACGATTTGGAGGAGAAGCGTTGAGTGTGGGTGTGCTGCAATTTATGAGTGTATGCAAAACATTATTGATTGCTACTTGAATTTGTTTCAGTAAACAAATTCTAAATCCTTTATGGTGAGTTGCAACATACTGGATGAACATGAAGGCTGCGAAAGTGGTAGTTATGCATTGAGGAAATCTAGTGCTTTTTCTTCTCGAACTACTTCATTCCTTGCGATGAAGTGTAGTACGTCATTGTACTCGTCGTCCATTTGGTCCCCTGCATTACTTCCAAATTCGACACCGCCATTATTTGTAATAATATCAAGTAGTTGGGCTGCTGCTTCTCCTTCAATTTCATCTTGGTAGTTGTACACGTTCGTCATTGTTTCACCCCCAGCATCTTCGATGGTCTGCATTTGTTCATCTTGCAATACGTGTACGATATCGTAAAATTGTGTCGCGGTTACTTTGGTTTCGAATTTGTCAGAGTGGCATGAGCATCCCAAGCATTTCTCTCCATGTTTCAGAAAAGAACATGGAGAGAAATGAGCTAGTTGCGAAATGCGCTTGTAGTACAAGTGCATTTTGCAACTAGCTCCGACATTTTTTTGGCTAATGACGTCATCTATTCCTCTGTTTTGAATAGTACGTAACCATTCTTATGGAAACCATTACTTTCGTCACAGCCTTTCACACTGTCTGCGGAAAGATTCTCACTGTGAGCCTTTGACCAGTACTGAAACCCCACGAATATTACTCTCTTTGCCTGCAAGAAAACATGTTGAGCAGGAGGCACTAGCTCTATGGCAGACTTAGCAATGCCAGCAATAAACCGCCTGGCATCTAACTTCCCTTCCATCGGTCCAGGGTTATGATCGCTGGTAAACATTGACGATAGCCGCCTCTTTACCTCGTTTGCTTCGACTTGGTTTTCATTCCAACTACAATGAAAATATTTCTTCTGATTGGAGGCTACCAGCCTCCGCACTCCGTGCTTTTCCAGATATGCTAGTAGAGTCATGACTTCAAATACCGCTGGTAGAAAATTTCTGTTGATGCTTCCAAGAATGTTTTAGTGTCTGATCCCTGCCTTAAGAAAATGTTCATGGGGTACTTAAAATGTTCCCGTAGCAAAATCACAGCCGGCTAGAACATATGCACACGTTAACATGTTCGAGTATATGGAATATTGAGCGCGATTAGAAACCAGATTATCCATTTCGACTACGTGATTTCCAAGCAAATGTACGACCTTTTGTCTGCGCATACAAACCGCTAAGGCCAGAATCATTGTGACGTCTGTATTCTTAGAAATGACCACAGAGCTACAATGCCTTGATCTCTGTCCTTTTCTGAAACCATCCCCCCGATTCCAACCAATGCTTTCTAGCATTGGGACAACAAGCTCTTTCAGTTATGCGATAAATCTTCGCTCAGACTCTCGGTGTATCAAAGTTACACTTCAAAGTTCCAACCCACACCGTAGAGAGAACTTGAACACACGGGTTCTTGGGATGCGCAACTGCCTGTCACTTTCAAGATTTCCGATGTTTCTGCTTTCCGTTTCACGCAAAATATCATCAACTTTCATCACACGCAATTCATCTGCTTTCAATGCTGGCATTTCGCTACCTCCCACATCTCTCAAGCAGTTTTCGCACCTACTGCTCGATCCAATTTTCGGCTTCACAGTTTTCTCTAGCATGTGCTGTTTTGTTTCAAAGTTCTTGGCAATCATGAAATCACCATCCCGTGGGTTTCCAAAGTTATCTCTCTTAATTGCCAGTTCTGGCACAAAATTATGTGGCATCTCTCCCATGCAATTAGCTGGTATGCAGAAACAGCCACCATAAAGATATATGTCAACATTCAAATCAATGTCTTTTGATACCTCTTGTGCAGCCACAACACCGCAAAACAAGTTCAGAGACCATATTGCCTCCCTGCTGCTCCTCGAGCTAATCAACGTAGACCATGGGGCAGTTATCGGGTTCAGAAATCCAAGTCTATACAACTCTTCGTCGCCGGTAAATATGGTTCTACTGTCACCGTTGCGCGCAACATCACGCAGAGATTGCTGCCCGTGCTTCTGCGGGAGCACATGGGAGGGATAGTCAATATGTAATGCAACTGCTTCAGATGTCTACTTCTTTGCCCAGTGAACCAGGGGCGGAGAATGCGCTTCCTTTTAAAAACCGTGACATGAAACAGTGAATTTTTGCGACGACCATCTGTACCTCTTGTATAAATATGGTTCATGAGATCTACCACGAGCGAAAAGTATGGAGGCATACTGTATTCATAGTTAAAGGATACACTTCGAGAACAATTGTCTTCTATTCCAGTAGGGCATTATATATTTAGTTCTGAATCTCGTTACCCTTCCAAATATAGAGCCAGAAGTATTCTACTCTTCACTGCATGTCTTATGCCGCTGTCTGAGATTCAATATGCATCAGCAAGAGGTGGCATTAGGTATCTAGAAGCTCGCAGAACCGCACATCTCCTCCTCGCATGTTTCGCACCTTCCTTATCATTACTGGTCATCGCTGCATGCTCTGCCACGGTAAGAAACGCCATCAGTTTTGTGACGATGTTGTAGCAATCTTTAAACACCTTCTTGGGGTATTTGCTCGTCTACACTCTTGAATGAGTGCTAAACGCCTGTTGTGCATCCATTACAAAACCTGCAGTTGGCACCCTCCACATCTTCGTCCACAACACCCTGAACCTTTTTCAATTGAAATGCTCAGTAATATAAGAATCTGAAAATGGCCCCAGTATTTCCGGAAACATTAATAAGGCGTGCAGCTCTGCACTTTTCTCTCCATAGCTCTGTATATCTATGATGAGCTTTTGAACCTTTTCATCATTCAACTCCTCGATACGTTCTCCTAGCATGTTCTGATGGTTTTCAGAGCTTCGCTGTTCTGTAGAAAGAAACCTTTTTCTGGGCATCAATTGCAGCATCGCATTGACTGTTCTACACTGAACAGCGTTTTTGTCGTAGTATGATAGGGATGTAAAATCCTGTACAGTTCCTTCCGGGTGCCTTGCCAGATGATATGACCTGGAAGCTCCAGTTACACTTCGTATGAGCATTCTAGCAGTCGAAACCACTAAAAGCCACGCACCTGCAGTTTCTTGATATTGTAGCATTGAAACATTCAGGCCCTTCAACAACCGGACAATGAGCATCTCTAAGACGTCATCGAGATGAACACAGTTCCATCCTCGTTTGTCGTACAGATTCCGTAGACCAGATGTGAATGCTGGAACTCGGGCTACCATTGCTCTTGGTTTGGTGGTGAAGAAGTCCTCGAATACCACTGACGGGATGATGCTTTTAAGGAATCCATAGAATAAGTAAACCTCCTGGTACTTTAAATGCCCTGAAGTGTGCAATATGCTGCTTAGGCGCCACCAAAAGCTGTCTGTGATATCACTATGCCCCGTTCTGGACAGAAAATGAAATCCAACAGTTGGTGTCAAACACGAGAGAAGAGAAGTGCTGACAATATGCTTGCCGTTTGGGCTGCTGTCGAAAAAGGTGGACAAGCGCTTGCGAAGGGTTTTACCAATTTCCATAATAACGCCAGACACAGACTCACTTGTGCACGACAAAAGCTTTGACTCAGCCTGTGGACATGATTCAACAGCTTCCAAATTACTTCTTCCGGTACGTGAAGCACGTTGTATCTCCTCTACAGCCTCTTTAACGTCTGGACACTCAGGTTTTATAATGTCAGATGTATGAATGACAATTGCAGCACAAATGCTGAACAATATTGCCCGGTTATTTCTGGCATGAAAGAGTACCAGTATATTTTCAATCTGGTTCGGCTACAAAGCTGCGCAAGTGGACAACTCCTTCAGACCGAGTCCATGAAGCATATCCTTGTATAGTGGGTACAGATTCTCCTTCCCGACATGAAAGAATCAGGGGAGCGGTATCAACCATTCATGAACTCGGAGGTCCTCGCACAAGCTTTCTACTGGGTTATATCGTTTTGATTCGAGATACGAGCTCCTCCAAATTGTAGCTATCATCTTATATGTAGGTTGATCTCCGCTGACAATAACGTGTGCAGGTCTACCGCGTTCTCCTGGCCTCATATCTGCTTTATGTAACCCAACTTCTGACGAGCTGTTAAAATATCTGCAGCACTCATGCTGGATATATGAACGAGAATGACTTCCTGATCATAAAGATCAGGATGAGAGCTTTCAAGCGCACCATGCTGCTTGAAACAAGATAAATGCAATGCCCGAAAATTAATTCCCTTCTGTTTGTGCGAGCTTCTTTCTCCCCTGGGTACTAGATTATGCTCATTGTTCGTGCTACTGAGTAACATATCTCTGCGCTCGTGCACGGTACCATACAACAAGTCTATGAAATCTTCTAGAATGCATTAATCCTGTTCCGTGTTGAAAGAGGAAACAGATTCCGCACGAGACACGAGTACAACAGTTGGGTCTTTCCACATTGTTTTGTTGTTATTGTGCTGTACACTCATACTGACTTTGTGATTTGATGAACAACGTCTGCGTTTCGTCGTTTGGACAATACTCTGCGTCGCTGTGCCACTAATCATGGGAAGCCTTTTACCCACAGCCTTGACGCTATGCAACAGAAGTATGCCAAAGTTATCAATTTGAACAGTCACCACGCGGTCAGGCAGTGAAACGTCCTTAAAAGCCCCATCACTAGCTGATTCCCGTTCAGCTACAAGAAGGTTTCGAAAAAAGTTTGCCCAATCATAAGACGTGACGATACCGAGAGCGTGAAGTACAGAGGTTCATGATGGGCTGGTCTCTATAATACCAGCTATTGGAAGGGTCGTCTTCATTGGGCCAATAGAACCCCTTGAGTAGGAATGAACAACCCGCTCAATGACCTTAATCGCATGTAAACACAGTAAGAAGTCAACTCTCCGCAAACCAGTCTCACCTTCCTCTTTCTGGCAGCATAAATGAGGGGCGTTATTCAATTATTTGCAAAGCAATAGATCGAAGGTGTTGTTCACAGTAAAATGATCCATGATTTTGCTCTCCTGTGCCACTGCAGCGGCTTTCCATGTGGTCAGTTGCCAGTTTGAAGCCCTGTCCAGGATATAAGAAGCCCAAAGACGGGCAGGGATTGCACCTATCTCATCAGAAAGATTCCATGTACCATTGCGGTAATCATTCATTTTCGCCGCAAATGTTTTCTCTACCTCCGCAAGCATATTCTTTCTTTGCTTCGACTTCAATGGCAACCCTTCTCCTAATGATAAAGAGATAACGCTCTGAACGTTTTCGGACAGCGCAGTACTAATAGCGTAGCACAGATATTTTCCAGACAAGGTGTACAGATAAACCATTCTGTCGGCAAGAACTGGACCAATTCGAGACTCAACAGTTTTGTTGCACACAAGTTGTGACGAATTGCCAGTGTGAAGACGAAGATCATGTCTTGCAGACAAAACAGCTTGAACTGGCAGAAAGCGGGATGTTGGAATTTCTGGAAAGTGTGCAACCCTTTCTTGGACTTCAGCTTAGGAGCAAAAGCCAAGACAACTTCATTTCCATGCATAAATAAAGACCTCTCTGCAGGTATTTCTAGGGCAAAATGAATTATTTGAGCCAAAAAACGATCTACGGCGTTCCTTAGACACTCTGTGTCTAAATTCGGCTTCACACCTTGCATAACTTTAGTAACAGTGTACAGGCAAATGGAGCAGGCCTATTTTTCATCAACATCAAGTATATGAAGTCCACCAGCTGAGTGACTTTGAACTGAGTCCTCAAAATCATAATAGTTCTTTTCATCTTCCAATGTATCCCTGGAATAACACGGAAGTGCACGAAGAGTATTGCTGGAACAAGAACAACCATTGCCCTTAAATATGCAACAACCGTGCTCATTCTCTCTTGATTGCGGGTCTGCCAAGAATGCAGCGTTTAAAGAGTGCCTTGTCTGATGATGGTAGAATGAACAAAATCTCGCTTTAGTTATCTGATGATTAAGAAATCCTGCATCTTTGTCAAACAATCCACAACGCAAACAAAGTTCTGAGTAGGATACCTCACCTACGTCTTGACAGTACATTGGACGACTCCTACAAATCAAAGCGCGCTGCACGCAAATACCAAAATGCGGGAAAGGTTCCATTCTGCGTATCTGACCTGCCACTGAAATTCCAGAGCAAACTGAGCGATCAGAGTCTGACGATCCTGCCCATCTTCCCTATTGCGAAATGGACACCACAACTTTTCTACTGCTTACATTACTAACTCGGCATCAGCGACACTCAATACGCTTCAGGGATAGGCATACAACTATTGTGAGACGACGCAAAGACAGGCGCATTAGCAGACAGGCGCTTCTCAATCCTGCAGACTCATAATTTGTGTTCTTGTTTCGTTCCATGTGCGACAGCTCACTAATAATGCTAACAGAAATCGATCACAGTACTTTCACGCATGTCTTAAACCAGTTTCAGCACATATACAACGAATATACCCCATACAGAGCAAGCGGTTTCCTGCAAAGACGTAGGTGTAGACGTGGAAGATCGCAATCTATGGATGCAACGAACTGTTTGGGACTTGTCCTGTGCTGGCATCGAACAAGAGGAGCCCTCTGGAACCTCTGTCTTCTCTATGGCATCACAAGTTCTGTGTGCTCAATTTTTTTACGTTTCGGTAGGAGCATATTGCCTCGGGTTCTGGCGCATGATGTTAACGCGGAGGTGAGGATGCCGACCGAAACAGAGGTTCAGGCTTTCAAAGATGCTTTCAAACAAAAGTATCACACATTGGAAGAGTTTTATTCAGTTGCAGATGGTTTGAAACTGCTGCTAGAGCAATCCCAGGACTTTGTGGTGCAGATTATGTTTTACAATGAATGGACCCATGATCATTACGTTTCCAATGTTCTTGTATTTGCTCCAAATGGTACAGTTATTGCTTGCGCAATCAACGCGCCTGGTAGTATGCATGATTCGGTTGTGTCGGAGTGGGGCCATATATATATTAAGTTGGGTCTGGAACATGAGAAACATGGCGGTATATGCGTTGTAGACTCTGCATTCTGTCGCAATTCGTATACCTTTTTAATCAATTCGTCTCAAGATGAGACAAGGGCCAAAGATGCCAGAGAAGTTCTTCAAATCCGACAGGCAACATCCGCTCGACAACCATCCGAATGGGGTATGAGGTCGTTTCAGGGTATGTTTCCGCGATTGAAGGACAGGTTCATGTACGAGGAAAACGGAGAAAGACGAGTTATGTTGCTTTGTAGCATACATCTGTTTAATTTGCGCACGCGAATGGTTGGGATCAACCAAATATTAAGCACCTACATGCCTCATCTTAGTGTGGATGCTAATGATTTTCTCCAGAGCAGCTTAAACATTTAGTTGTTGGTCGAAGCAGACTTGGCAATCAACAACAACATCATTTCCATAAGCTTCTCATGGTGGCGGCTCTCATCTAAGCGCTGCGAACGACTCTCCTCGCGCTCCTCTCTACTTCGCTCAAGCTCTTCCTCACGCCGCTTTTGGTCGTTCAGTAGAGATATTTTAAATAGAGACATGAGGCTGTTTTCATCACTTTTCAATGTAGACATGCGGCGTGTGCGCACTAACAGACGTGGCTGGTTGGCAACGACAGGTTCTGGTTTCAAAACGTCCTTTTGCTGTTCTGTAGAAACAATAACGTCGTCTAAATCAGTGGAGACCAAGTCTTCCTGAAGAATGCTGGACCCAACAGTCTCTACGACATCATCACCATCATCCATATCTGCTCGCTCAGTTATAGTTTCACGAATATGTTTCGCTCTCTTTACGTCATCACGTATAAAGGGATCCCCAGTAGGGATGCGCCGGCGGTGTAAAGTGGAAAACTTTCTGCGAAGACTCTCTACAGTCCTCTGTTGCTGCGGAAAAGCGGATGTATGGTCCTTCAAGAGTACATCCCATTTTTCGCGACAGAGTGGTAGGTACTTTTCCATCAAATCTAACAGATGGGTGGTCTCGATTTGAGTGAACCCAGAGCCACGAGTGGGGGTCTGTCCTTTCTTCTTTGCGAATAGCGGCGGTTTCTGATTTGATAGCTTCACTTTTTGTGACCATTGCGGCGTAGTCAGTTTCTCTGTGTTCGAATGTTGTGGATTAGACCGTTTGTAAGTTTCATTTTCTTGCACCTGTGACATCTTGCAACAGGATTTTGTTGCTTGTGTGTGACAAGTTTCAACCGCGGGAGGGCGGAAGGGAGGAGGGGTAAAAGGGCGGGTGGGAGGTGGGGTGGGTGGGTTGCCAGAAGCTAGGCAACTTTGGCGCAGAGCGGGGACGTTCTGCCTTCTGGGAACATCATGTACGGTGATTGTGGCTCTGGTATATTGGATAAGCGATGTTTTGTGTTTGGGAATGCAGGTGGTTTGGTTCAGAGGTTCCCGTCAAATTTGTTACCTTCAGTTGGAGAGCAACTGCTACGACGAGGGCGAGCCTTAACCACTTTTCGCTTTTTGAGTGTACTCAAATCCTCTGAATTGAAGAATTTGTGTGTACGCTATTTGCGAAAAGGATTTTTAGGAGTCGTACATTGTCGTATAGTGGGGTTTTGTACCAAAGTGATGGGCAAAATACCAGATCGGTGTGCTACGTGGGTGATTGGACCAGGGCGATATGTCTTTACATTTAACTTTAATTTTTTGAAATAGTTCTAACTGTCAACTACAGTACTGAAGTGCACCAATATGGTGTATCTCAAACGTGGCACACGTAGCGTGCCATGTTTACGGGGAGTCGAGCTCGCGAACCCTTAAGGTAAGCTTCAGGCTCCTCCCTTTTCAAAGTAAACGGTAGGCACCTCTAAGATAATTGTGATACCCACTGGTTTTTACGGTCAACCATTTTGGTTATCCAAGATCTTATACAGTATGAATAGTCCGCCAGTCACGATACCTAGCGACTACCACGCTGGTACGTAAAACTAGCCGACTTTATTGCACCTGTAGTGGTTGGTGGGGCAACAGAACCTACCAATAGCCCTATTTTCTGCTTTTTGGTCGAGCGCACCTGGGGCTCCCAACAGCCGTGGTCCACACGAACTACCCATTTGGTCATTGACTGTGTTCGGTTATACCACATACATTTGGAGATGGTAGAGCTGAAGATTCAGAGTTGGCTTTCGTTTTTGGTCTTCTAGATTCGGTATCCAGTTCAGTTTGTTAGAATTGTTCAAATAATCGCAAATATAACAACACCCGTTTGATGTACAAGCTAGAGTTATACGGGTTTTCCAAGCCCTAAGAGCAGCTTCAGCTTTTGATCTCTCTTAATGTTTAGAATCTACGATGACTGACCGCGTAATCTTTTCAGACCTGCAGTTAGTGCTTAAAAAAATTAAGCCTGCAATCTTGCCAGTAAATGGATTGAAATAGGGAGATTTATCGATTGCAGCAAGTTTTTCTATTTGCTGAGAGTTCAGAAATACAATTGCGGATGGTCCCTTTCCATCATTTTTATTGCAGCCTTGGCAGGTATCATATTTGATGTCATTCCATGGATCGTTTGTAACTTTGTTTGCCGAGAACTACATTGCCACAAATATCTTTGACAGCTGCAGCTCTTGAAAGTTGGTGATAAGGCAGAAAAGCGGAATAGTATCACTTCCAGCTCTGCGCAGATGCAGAAGAACAGGTGAGTCCTGAGATAGATACAACTGAGTGCTGCTGAGGCAATACAAAAGAAGATAACTTCTCCTATCTTCTTTTGTATTGCCTTCAAATCATTTAGACGATCGACTACAACACCCCCGTCCCCATCATAGCCATGCTCCTCACCAAATCCTTTTATCACTTTGACGGACAGGTCCTTTTCACACGCTCGCGCCCAGTATCGCATCGTCACAATGATGCTCTACTCCAGTGTATTTCCACATGAAGTATATCCTGCAAGAGTTCGTTTGCTGTACTTGTCACATCCGCAATAAAATGTCGGACGTCGGCTCGCCACTCGACGCTTCCCAGAGGTTTCTTCGACGCGAAGATTGGTTTCCTTAGCGTCGCCACCTCCCGCTCAGTCATGATACTTCCGTCCTCCGCACCCATCATCAGCTGCTTTCGTTCCGCTTCATTGCAATACTTCGTCATCCCTTGTGCTACCAGATATAAACCGCAGGCAAGGGTGACAACTTGTTCGCATCCCGCACGCAGTGTTATTGTCAGCGTGCCTCCCCACGTCGTTGCAAAGTGTTCCAGGAATACAAGGTACGCCCTTCATAGCAAATTGTGTGACATGCCACAAAATGAGGGGGAGAAATCCCATACCGCCATACAGTATATTAAGGATATGGTAGTGTGACAGGTTTCTGCCTCTCAGGCCCTCGCCACGGCAGCATCTACGTCGTGCATGGAGTCGTTAACAACGTGCATGAATACCTTGTGATGCATCTCAGGATTGCATAGAAAGATGAGAAACACGTCTGTGTCATCAGAGACAATCAGTGAGTGGCTGCACTCGTTGATTCTTCTCGGGATTCTCTCCGCCGCACACGCTGTCTGTACGAACGGAGTAATCTACTCCTTTATAACGGCCACGAAGCGATTCTCGGATTCCCCATGGGGAATATCCGTGGATCCAAGTTGTGCTGTTCCATCGTCGTTAAAGATAATACAAAGAGATCTCGGGACTGCAAACATGCATTCTTTCTCCCTGTTTCCAAAGGTTTGGTCGAGGACAACGAGTCCTTTGAAAATGTCTTCTGCTCTGGTCACAAAACTCCGTCTGGGCATGAGATCGCATGGCCGAGAGGCTGTAAACGATGACGGTGCTACAAAGCATCCACCGTGCAGAAACACTGCACATTGTCTGCTTGTTTCCTGCCAAAGTTCGCAAGCAGCCACTGCGCCACAAACCAAATGCAACGAAGCGAGCTCCTTCTTTTACCCCCTGTCTCCAAGAAAATTTGACCAGCGTACGTTCAGTTCATCATTGGATCCGATGCTTTTAGCACCATCAGACAATCCTTCCTCATCACCGCCAACGCTTCTTGCTCTCACAGCATCCCTCTTTGCTTGCTTCGCCGTCTTATGCTTCAGCACGAAATTGGGGTCGTCAATGTGAAGATGAATTTGCCTTACATGAGCTCCTTATGGCCCTATAATCCAATGCGTGAGAACGGACTTCATCTTGCTGGTAATGACATCCCGCAGGGACGTTACTCTGTCGCCTGTGTTGCATCTATAATGGAGTGCGTTCATAACGTGGAATTGGACAGTGAGATATGATCTGATGCTACTGTCAAGGATATTGGCGGACTCCATCGACGTATTCGCATTACCTCTTCCCACTGCCGACCATGTCATACCGTTCATGGGGTAGATTATGTCCCAGTTGTCCCTGACTGCATATTTGAGAAACTCCGACTTTGCTCCGTTGTTTAATTTTCCCTCATGGTCCAGGAAGCAATCCGCGAACGGGGAGATAAGATATCGGCTTGCATACAGCACATCCCTTCCTGTCATTACTTCCATGAGATAATTCATGTTGCCCGCGTTCACCGCTGTACTTTGTTCGTCATAGAATACACACTTCATCTTAGTGATGCGCCTTCCTCTATCCTGAACTATCTTCGTGAATTCGTTTTTGCTGCGCGGCCTCTTTTTGGCAATGGAAAGATCTTCAACGACGACGCCTGCGGAATGAACTTTCCCATCGCCCTCCTCCACGACAGACCCCCCCTCCTTCCGCATTGACTGACCAGGCCTTACAACTGCTCGGCATTTGGTACATTTCCTAAACTTTTTATCGTTGAATTGTATCTTCCTGTCTTCATCGCTCAAGGGCCCAAAGACGTCGGGGAACAGAACGGAGGCATGGGGCTGAGCAGTGATCTCGCCCTTGGTAGATAAGGATAGCAGGCTATCTTGATCGTTTTTCACAGTCATCCGCCTTGTAGGATTGGAAAACACGTCCTTCAACCACTGCGAGCCTCAATGTGCCACATTTGGACACCCGGCCTCCCCCATTACGTGAAACATCCTGGAAACGGTACGCCACTGACAGGCATTTCTGTCATACTGACGTGAGACTGCTGAAAGCTCACCGGCGTCACTATCTTGCCTCGTTCTGTGCAGCACACGAGATGCCCCAGTCATGAACCGAATTAACCACCTGAACATGGAGACCTCCATCAACCAAGATGCGAAGTTCTCCAGATGAGCCAAGAAGTTCACATTTAAGCTCTTTAGATGTCGCACAAGAAGCAGTTCCAGCGCCTCGCCACAGTGTATATAAGCATTTCCCCTTCCATCAGATCCCTGACTGCTGCGTCCAGTAAAGATGAGCAATCGAACCACAGCCCGACCTGGCTTCGCAGTAAATAAGTCCTGCTCCTCGAAAGACGGTATAATACCGTGGAAAAACATGTAGAGGAGAGACAATTACCGATATTTCAGATGCGTGTATGAATGTGGAACAGAGTTGTGTTTGAACCAGAACGCGTCCGTGAAGTCAGTATGACCTGTGCGTGATAGTACGTGAAAGCCTAACGTAGGTAGTAGGCAAGAGAATAAAACTGTCTGCACGAAATGCTTCCCATTTGCACCCTCCGAGAACAACCGTGAAATACTATTCCGGAGCATCTCCCCTACCCGGATTACGTCTTCGGAATTCGATATGCTCATCTGCTCATACAGAGAGCCAAACGGGAGATCTTTCCTGCTGTTACGCTCCGGCCCGTGCATCAAATGAAAAGTTTTGCCAGCGTCCATATCCCCTGCCGTCAGCCTCTTTCTGTCCTGGGCCGCGTGAAGCCTTTTTACGCCCTCACTCATTGTAGCGTCCTCTAGCAAAAAGGTGTATATGAGATGAATTATCATTAAAGAGGCCTGGTTAAACAATACAGCCCTATTGTTACGCGCATGGGAATGTGTAATGATGTTCGCCACATGGGCATCAGAGAGCCCAGCACACCCCACCAACTCGTCAAGGCCAAGACCTTCGAGCATCTCTTTGCACAAAGAATACATGGCCTGCTTTTCCGCACGAAAGAAACCGGAAAACGGCACCATCCACTCGTGCAAGAGAAGTGTAGCAGTCGACAAACTACGGGTTTCACGACGCCATGACTGCAACCACAGTTCCACGAACATCTTATGTGATGGTTGGTCATCATCCACAATGATGTAACGCGGCCGTCCTCGCCTACCGGGACGCAATTGCTCTTGCACCATGTTCAAAAAAACGTCTCACAGTGAGAATGCCCGCAGCACTTTCGCGGCTTATCTCAACAGAAATGACATGCTGGTTTGTACGCGTATCATCTGTAGCTTCAGCCCCACCATAAGGTTTAAATGCGGAGATTAGCAACGTCCTGAAGTTAACAGGATGGCCTTTATCAACCCCGAAGCCAAACTCTTTCCTCGTAGCGGCATTGTACTCCCCATTCTGAGCCTCCTTACCCCCTACGAGCTGACCTCGAAAAAGCGCGACCAGACCAAATACGATATTGTTGAACTGGTCAATGGTCGCAGCGTTCTCGGGCGTCGTGAAACGCTGCAAAAATTATTCCCTGCTACCGAGACATGCACCGCTTTTCCAGGAGTCGATCCTGGAAATCTTCTTCTGCCTGTCGTCAAATTTCTCGCTCGCTGCTTGCCTATTCCCCTTGCGCGTACCCGGCAAGTGCTCTTGAAAGAGAGAACCGTTGACTTTCAGCATTGCTTTCCCGTCTGTTATAATAGAATGAAATGGCTTAATATCCCAATTGTCAAATTGCGGGACGGGTATCGAAGCCTCATCGATATTGTTGAAGTCCCAGGGGCCTGTGCGCTCTCTCTCAGCTATTAGCTTCCCACGAAATCTGTCGGTCACTTGGTATGATAGAAACAGACCCATGGCCTTAAGTACACCGAAGAACGACGGAGATACCTCGCAAATACCGCTTACAGAAACGGCAACGGTGAGAGGACCAGCAACTCCATCGGTCTCCAACAGAACTGTGTTCTCGATCACTTTTAGCACGCAGACACAAATCAACAGAGCAGCCCTAGAGTAAGAACCAGCATTGCAGAGCTGTTCCTCTATTGAAGGGGAAGGGAGGGATTCCCTTACGCTAGACAATGGGAAATTGTCCTCTAGCAGCATTCCGGTAGCTCGACTTGCCGCTTTCCAAATTCGCAATCTGTTTCCAGATGCCATAAGTAGGACGTATTCTGTCCATAAAGGGCGCGGGATTAGCGATATAACTTCGGACAGTGACCACTGAATCCTCCAAAACTCGAGTTTGCGCTCACGAAAAATATCAGGCACCACATGAAGGTGGCCATGCATTTCATTGATTGGGGGTCAACATAACGTGCACACATTTGTATTCGATAGACGAGAGAGCAGTCTGTCAATCTGATCTACGACCACAAAGCAGCGCAGTCCGTACCCTAGATTCTTCAAAACAACACCCGTCGATGCCATAACGCCGGCAAGCCGCCTATAAATACTTCGCAGATCAATACAGGTTGCCAAAATATCACTTTTGACGTTACTGTCGAACAGTGTAACCCTAACTCTAACAGCCTCATGAAACGGCAACATACGCAGTTCATCACCAGATTCAGACTGTGGACAAATGCAGCTGTCTCGCAATTTCTTCGCAATAGCACAAAAAGTGTTAGGTAGCCCACAATTGAATGGGTTTTGCGTAGTGTACTCTTTTTCAGGATCTAAAGCGAACAATATACACCGTACCAGACATCGGTCGACAACCGAAGTTAAAGTTGTAATGCAATGACCGGAAGCGGGCGTGCACCGAAAGACGATCGGGATCTTTCCTCGTTAGAGGTGAGCACAGTTGGGTTGAGCCCTTCCAAGAGTGGCACGACTATGTCGGGTTGTAAGGCCGAGGCCACTCGTCGTGGCTTGTGCAAAGAGGTTGAGGCAAGAATCTGGTTGTAGCAGAATGACCATTGGGCAGGTGCAGTGGTGAAAAAACCATGGACCTGGGCTGGCAGAGGTCAGAACATTGCTGGCCGGAATATTCCACGTGGCCAAGCTGGGTGCCTATGCAGGAGATACGAGGGGACAGTGCGAGTGCCAAGGCACTGTGGCCATAGGTTTTATTATGTAGCTAATTTTATTTAATTTGTTAGGATAGTTGTAGTGCCACGCCCTCAGGGAGGGATTCTTGGAATTTGCATGCTTTCCCAATATTATCGGTTGTGTAGTGTGTATATGAACTACGCCCTACAGTGGTGGATATGGACACGTGGGACCCGGTCTTGGGTCAATTGGCGGTTGGCCACAGTAGTGGATGTTGCCACGAAGTGTGGAGTATTTTAGTTGATTTTATTTATTATTTTCACACCCATTTCTGGGAAACTAGTACTTAGTGCGACGGCGCACTGCCGTCACACCAGTAAACCTTCCCCAACAAGGGACCCCAACGTGGGGAATTGGCTCTAGTTGTTACCGCTTGCGCGCGTGCTCCACTACTCCTTGGAGGGAAACGCCGTGAACCACGGGACATCTAACCCCCTTGCACATCTAAAGGGATCCATCACTAGGAGTCATATTATTCCAATCGCATTGGTGTTTCGCCCTGTATAGGGATATTCTTACCGGCATCGCCGTTCGCCCCCGTCGCTATCGCGACTCACTTCGTCCTCTCTTCCCCCTCTTCGCCCTTCCTTTTCCCCCTTTCTAGGGTAGCACCTCCCGCTATCCACAGCCCTCGTGTGTGCATCCGCTCACACACCCCGACTTACGTGGAAACCTACCTCTGGCGAGGACGCATTCCCGCTCTCGCGGATACCGATTCTTGTCCTAAACCCTCTTGCGCTAGTCGCGAAGGGTGGCCTCGGTCTTACAAACCGGCTCCGCCGTGCCAACCCTAGAGGGGCTCTACCCAACTGGTTTCACCACCACGGAGGAAAGATCCCGAACGTCTTTCGGTGTTTCTCCCCTTAGGGGCGTTGCACCACAATAGTGTCCGGAGGTCAGAGCGCCTCGCCAGACATATAGGTTGGCTGGAGTGCCGCCGATCTCTGAAGTGTAAAGACAAGCACCGTCACCGTCTTCTTGCTGCCATATGCAGCCAGTAGGACTCCAAAGGCCTCCAAGCCATCGCTACCATTCTACTGACCTGTAGGGACTTGAGATAGCGCCTGCCTATTGCACCTCGCTGCTAGTTGGTGCCCGCGTCACTAGTAGACCCAGTGGATTGTCACCCCAGTGTCTGGCTCTCTGCTGCTACTACCCCCCAGTAGACTACTACCCCAGTTGGCCAAAGGACGTAGTATTCTACTACAACTGGTCTCCCGACCTAGAAGCCTACAGGAACAGCCGTTTGGACCTTCAGGAAAGATTTTTACGCATAGGACTTCTACCATTAGACTATTAGTCGACGCAACTGGCTCGAAAGCAACACCGACCGTATGGATAACCAACAACCCAACCCAAGGAACGAAGACCAACAAGGAACCCCGGGTGCAGCCGCACCTCTCGCAGTCGCCGTAACCCCATTGGCTGCCCAAGCGGACAATAATAGTGACCGTATGAGTACCCGCAGCCGCTCCAGTGGACGTGTTATAGACCCTGTGGACAATTTTGAAAGGATAACCAGAGATTCGCCATTGGTCGCTCGCCTCCGCGAGAGGATCGATCAGCTTAATCTTCCGCAAGGCCCATGGAATGACGCAGAACAGTCTCAGGACTTAGCAGCTACCGTAACCACCCCCCGTATGGTGGACGACGTCGCCGCTCTCCTATGGCCACAACTCTGCTCTTTCGTGCGAAAAACAAGTGGAGCAGTTCCTTAGGAACCAACTGGATAGAGTATTACGGGAGCGCCTCTCCTCTCTGGCAGACCAACTCATTCCTCAGGTTTTGCAATCAGATGTCCTCGTGGAGTCCATTGCCACGACCATCCAAGGGGAAATCACCCGCCAGGCAGGCACCTTTCACAGCCCTCGAGCTGTTTCTCAAAGTTTACCATTGGATGTCTATCGGTCGACACACACCGGACCTCAGGAAGCAGCTATAGAAGTACACCCTCGCCTGGGTACAGCACAGGAAGGCCCATTGGGTTATATACCGTCTGGAGAAGAGAGACTCCAGAGGCAAAGAGGCCGTGCGGGAGATAAGACCAATGGAAAACACGGCGATCGGTACGCCGACGAGTACCTCGAGGACGATGAAGAGCTCGCCCAAAAGGACCTCGTAGATACTGAGACCCATAGGAAGAAGAGACGCAGCCGAAGGCGTAAGTCGAGGACGAACCATCGGAAGAGGCACCACTCGGACTCGAGCGATGCCATTCGGACTCGTCGGACTCTTCCGATACCAATACGGATGAGGCGGATGTTCGGCGCCTCAAACCATTAGTCACGACTAATTAGCTCTTCCAGAAAGTCTTAGACGTGAACACGTACCGTTTGATGGATCGGTCCACGCGGTACACCCCTTCGGTCGCCAGGAAGATTGCCAGGTGGGCGAAGAGAATGCAACTGACCGTCCAGGACAAGTTTTCTGGGAAGGATCCTATTACAGTCCTTAGGTTCTTGAGATCGTTCCAGGTGGCCTGTGACCAGAATAGTGTCCATGAAGGAGCGGCGCTTTATTGATTCCAGTTTTTCCTAAGTGGAGAAGCGAAGGACCAAGTGGTTGCCAAGATCTCCCCCTCGGCCAACCCCATTGATGCCCGAGATTGGGAGCTCCTAACGACCTATCCAGAGGTTGTTCATTACCTGTTGGAAACGTATGCGACTGATGACCACATAATAGACGCCTATCAGGACGTAATTGGATACTACCAGAGTTCCAGCATGTCCGAAACGGACTACGCCGACCAACTTTGGACTAGGGACCGCAGGTGCGGGAATTTGTTCTCCGAGGGTCGGCTGGAGCGACATTTTATCGCGGGATTGCTCCCTGCGATACGGACTCATGTCCGAAACCACCACACTTCCCATCCAGACTGGACGCTGCGTCAACTGGTGACATATGCCGAAGGATATGGCAAGACCTATAGGACTTCCCGTCGAACGGGTGACGCGGATACTAGGGGTCGCGCAAGACCTCTGACCAGAAAAGTGAAGGCCCACATGGTAGAGTCTCCGTCGGAGTCGCACTCGCCCTTTGGACATTCAGACACCGCAGATGCTCTTGCGGTGAGCTTCTCCTCAGCTCCGTCAGGAGCACCATCGGCCTTTTCGTCAGGAACGACCACCCCATCGGCCCCGGCGACACCCCGTTATTCTCCGATTGCCCCAAGGAAGGACATCATTACGAAGTCCAATCAGGCCTGTTATATTTGTCTCTCCACGGCACGGCCGTGTGACTGCATAAATTATATGCCTGAGGACATCCGCAAGGGAACTATGGCGCGAAGGGAGGAGAACTATCAGGTGCGCCTAGCCGAGGGTTACTTCCGTAGGACCTTCCCTCCAAGGACCATTGGAGCGCCAGGGAGCTCAAGGTATGTGACTCCCCTTACCACACCGGTGAAGCAACGTGAGGTCAACATGGTTGAAGACCGAAGGGATAGCGTCGAATACCTGGACGGACAAGGCGATCTTGCGGTGCCCACGCCGCAGGAAAACGACCAGAGGGACGCATAGAGGCGTATCGTCTCTCTTATAACTGCCGCCTCAAACCATCGGACTCGCAGACCACAGGAGCTGAGAAGAGAAAGAAACCAGAGGACGAAATGACAGGGATCTCGAGTCGGGTGTATGCTGTGGACCAATAGGAAGACCTGGAGGACGCTGTTTGTGTCCTGAGGAAGGATAACTACAAGGTACAGGGAACCTTGGGAGCACAGGCCAATACCACAAGAACGTTTACGGCCGTATTGGATACTGGAGCAGGCCCCAATCTGGTAAATCCGAAGGTCTTACTATTGGGCTGGGAAAGGATGTTACAGGAAAACAAGACAGAGAAGGTAACGGACGCATCACGTCGGCCGATGGACATTCGCGGAATACTTCCGCTTTACGTCCAATTGGGTCACCTGAAGGTTAAGACTTGGTTTCTTGTATGTCCGAACCTGGGGGCAGAAGGGATCCTAGGGACGAGCTTTATTGATAAATGTGTAAAGGCAATCTATCCTGGCCAAAAGAGGGTCGCTTTCCATCGAGGACCACCACTGGCGATTGTCGGCTCGAGCCCTGGACCCGAGGCTGCCCCAGCTAAGGTCAAGTTTCCCACGAGGTCCGTGTCCAACAAGGTCAGATTGGCAAAAGCGATAGTCATACCGCCTATGAACCAGGTAGCGGCTGCAGCAGTATCCGAGTCCTCAGGTCTGGTTTTGTTGCAAAACCATCCCAAGTTGGTAACGAAACACCTTTCCCTCATGGCCAATGGAGTAATTAATGTGGTACCCAACCGGCCCTTTGCAGTCACGATGAGCAACTTCCGTGACAAGCCTACAAGGCTACCCAAGGGTGCAGTGGTGGGGGTATCTATGCCTGCTCCATTGGCCATTATAGAGTTTGGTGCAGAGAAGTTGCTTCATGGGGTGAACCACCGGCCAATTGGGAAATCGACGTCAACCTTGGCGATGACATCGAACCATATAGGAAACAAGTCATTGATCTCCTCAAGGACTTTGCTAGCATGTGGAGTGGAAAGCTGGGCGAGATCGATGCCACAAGGCATCGAATTGACCTTAAGGACCGGGCCATGCCCCAATATCAGCACCCATATCGGACTGGCCTAAAAGGATGAGAGGTGGTAGCCAAGGAGGTGGAGAAAATGAAGTCCGCTGGGTTCATTGAGCGTGCACCACCCACTGAGGCCGAATAGGCTAGCCCTTTTGTTCTAGTGGCCAAGAAGGACGGGACCGTACGGTTTTGTATTGATTACCGCAAACTAAATGCGGTGACCAAGAGGGATACTTATCCTATCCCCGGATGGACGACTGCTTGGATTCCCTTGGGGACGCGCAAATTGTCACCACGTTGGATGCCAATTGTGGGTATTGGCAGGTTCCCATGGACGACAAGGCGAAGTTGCTGACTACCTTCACGACCCACGAGGGATTATTCCGATTTACACGGATGCTCTTTGGTATTATGAATGCGCCAGCTACTTTTCAGCGGGCCATGGACATCATTTTGTGCAGGGTCAAATGGAAGTTCGCCTTGCTCTACCTGGATGATGTGATCACCTTTTCCAGGTCCATTAGGGAACACTTTGCACATGTGAAGGGAGTCCTTAGGTTACTCCAGCAGGCTGCTGTCACACTGAAATTGAAGAAGTGCTTCTTCTTCCAGCACTCTGTGGACTACCTTGGCCATGTGGTCCTGCCGGGTAAAGTCCAAGTGGCCCAAGTTACAACAAAGGCCATACGGGAAGCACGACCCCCTCGGACCCATATGGAATTGCGCTCCTTCCTTGGCCTTTGTAATGTTTACCGTAGGTTTGTCCCAGAGTTCGCGAAAATTGCAGCACCTCTCAATGAGATGCTGAAGAAAGGGACCCCTTCGGAATTTGACGATCTCACCGACGAGCAGTATGAGGCCTACCAGAACCTCAAGGACCATTTGGTGAATCCGCCGGTCTTGGCGCTACCCAAGGCCAATCAACCGTATATACTAGATACGTACGCATCTGCTACCCAAGTGGGCTGTGACATTCTACAAGAGCAGTAGTTCCCTAAGGATTATCGCCCAATTGGCTACTGGAGTAGGTCCCTGACTAAGACCGAAAGGAACTATAGCACCACGGAAAAGGTTTGGCCATCGTGTGGTCAGTGCTCCATCTTGGGCCTTATTTGGAACGAACTCGCTTTACCATTACGACAGATCAACACTCCCTCCGCTAGTTACTGAACATGACGGACGCATCCTCCGTTCTGGCCCGATGAAGATTGCGCCTGGCCGAATTCGATTAAGAAGTGACCTATAGGCCAGGGCTGAAACATCAGGCCGCAGATGCGCTGTCACGCATCCCGACCGATGGTACGGACCAAACTCCCCTGGACAATGAGATTCCCACCATCTGGGACGGACCACAGTACACTGATGACGAGGGAGAGGAACCACGTGTGGCTGAGGTGGGAATGGCCGAATGGACGGACGGACACGGCGCAGCGATCTTATGCGCTGTGGACTGGGAAGATCCACCGTTGGATATCCATACGGCCCAGTCGGAAAGCGCAGATCTTACGCCAATACCCCTCGAGGAATTTCTTCAGGCCCAGAAAACGGACGAATACTGCGCCCAGATAGGAGAGAAAGTAGGGACCCTTGGGTGGCTGTTTGATTATGACCGCCGAGGCATATTATGTCGCAGGTCACCATTGGACGGGGCGATACAGCGGGTAGTGCCTAAGGCCTTACGGGCACGCGTTCTTTACCTCGCGCACTATCCGAGGTTGTCTGGCCATCCTGGAGGGACTAAGATGTATCAGACGCTGAGGAGATACTTTTACTGGCCCCTGATGGCCAATGACATAATGGAGACCGCGAGGACTTGTGCAGCATGCGCAAAGATCCGAGTGACAAGAGCGGTACATCAAGGGAAACTGAAGTTATTCCCAGCGGCCGGGCCTTTGGAGTTCATTGCTATGGATATCATAGGGCCATTTCCGAAGTTGACCCACGGCAACCGATTTATATTGGTGATTACCGATCGGTTTACCAAGTTGACGCGAGCAATTCCGCTCAAATCAACAACCGCCACGGACGTCGCCATGGCTTTCCTTGTCCATTGGATTTATCACTCTGGACTACCGCTCTATCTCCTTACGGACAATGGCTCTCAGTTTATCTCCAAATTCTTTGAGCATGTGTGCTCGGCCTTAGGTCTAAAACATCTCTTCACCACCGCGTACTGTCCTCAGACCAATGGACAAGCCCAAAGTTTTAACCGAACCCTGGCAAAGAGACTAATTCACTACGTTTCCGAGCACCAATTGGACTGGGATGACTATGCACAGCCACTGGTCTATTCATACAATAATCAAGTGCATAAGTCCACTGGTACAACTACTTTTGACCTCACCCTCGTACGTGCCCCTGCGCCTTACATGGTTGACCTACAAGACTTAGGACCACCTCAGGACATAACGGAGGAAATGACTCCCGCCCAGGCCAAACGGTATTCGCGGAGGCGAATTGATTCTATCTTGAAGGCCGCACAGACCACGTTAGACAAAGTTCAAGCGCGCTATAAGGCCTATTTCGATCGGTCCGTTAGGTTTACACCGCAAGTGGCCGTGGGAGATTATGTCCACTTGGACAGACCACCGAAGGAAAAGCGCGAGGACGACGACGTCACAAAGAAGCTGTTGCCAAAGTCCACTGGGCCCTTCAAGGTACTTTAGTCCCTTTGGCACACGGTTACTATCGACCGAGATGGGTTCCAGGACACAGTCACAATGGACCGAGTATCTCTGGCGGCACGCCCACCTTCAACTGAACCATTGAACTCGCACGCTTTCCCTTCGTCCCAACCCCGACCCTCCATCCCTACGTAACCACTGGGCAAAAAACCCTACGGTCCCTCAGGAATCGCAGGTCTCTGCGGATCCAAAATGCCCTTCCCCAGATTGCTACGGTCCCCTGGACGAAATGGTACTTCCTGAAGAAGTATCCGACCCTATGGACATCGCTACGCGGACCCCCGTCGCTGTTCCTTCGGACGCTGATGGATACGGCCCTTTGGACCAAATAGACGTGCCGGAGGACGCCGAAGTCGACGACCAACGAGAATATGTTCTTGACCATATCGTCTCCGCTGGGCTCACCGACGATGGCGAAGTGCGCTATAAAGTCCGTTGGTATGGCTATGAGCCCAAGGACGATACTTGGCTTCCGAGGTCAGACATCCCGGATAATTTTGTGGCCCGCTATTGGTCAAAAACAGGCCACACGGAGCGTGACCTTAAGGAGGGGGGTATCCCTGGCCACAAATTTGCGCCAGCACGGGCCCAATCCGCTTCCATCCGATAGGAACACTGCTTTTGGCCACGGCGCCCACGGAACTGCCTCCCACGCCGCCCCACTCGCTGGCCGCGCGCAAGTTCTTCGGAAGGTTCACGGCGACGATGAACAACTTGGACGCCACATAACTCCGAAGTCCCTGGGACATCAAGGCCAAAAACCTCAGGAATGAAACACCGACGGCTTACCTATAAGGCGAGGGCACCAAAATCCCAGGGACTTGTTTCAAAACTGACCGAGTGGTATTCAAGGGTTGAGATGAAGACCAATGGAACGCGACAGGGAAGAAGCACACCTTGACGCTAGAAGGGCCAAAAAGGGAACCATAGTGTTTACTGAGGACTATTAGCCATAAGAACGACCACTAGGACGATGCAACCGGTTGAGAAGGAGATCCCGTGGGGCGCGCTTGCGAGCCGGACTCCGGGCGGAAGAGGATGAGGCACCACCAGCGGACTCCGTGTCCGAAAGGTTAAGACCAAAGCGGTTATCAAGGTCTGTCGCGAAACGCTCGGAAAAAACCTTAGAGTTCTCCTCCAGAATGGTCACTAAGGCGTCTTTGACCTCTTGGTTACGCTGAACCAGCGAGTGGTACCGCGAAGCCCGGCGAGCCCAGGATTGGGCGGAACGAAGAGCCTCTACGATACCAGTGGGTTCAAGAATACCAACGGACGTGCATACCTTATTCAGATCATCGAAGGCCATTGTAATAACCTCTGGCATGACCGGCACGGGAGGCGAAGGAGGGACCACAGGGGCGGAAACCGTCATGGACGTAGGAGGTGGGGAAGCCAAGGGACTGACGGACGCCTCTGGGGGCTCTACCACGGCAACCTCATGCGCCGGCACGAAAAACGGCCCTACCCATGGGGCCGGTACAGGTACTAGCACCTGCTCCCGTACTGGAGGACGAAAACAATCTTCGTGAAACCCAATGGCCTGAGGGTAGTAATCTGGCACGGACTGACGTGGCTCGTTCACGGGGACAGCCAACAATGGTTTGGCCTGGTAGACGTTCCCGTCATCATTGCCTCAAGGATGTCGCGGGATCGGGAAGAAGGTGTCGGTGTCATAATCGTACCAAAGGAGCCCGGGGGTCTGCGCCCAGTCGACCTGAAGGACATAATCCAATAGGGCCTCGGCCTCTTCACTCTCGTACTCCGTACCCCGGACTATGTTTTGCACTCCTAACTCACGGATGAGCCGGATCAAGGGCCGAGGAAGAGGCACGAGTCAGCCTTCAGTACTGGGAAGAACCCGCTCGTTCCAGATACGGCAGTCGGCCTGCCGGACGTTAGCTTGGACCCCATAACGGGCGGTATCCAGAAAGACCACCAAACAGAACACGGCCTATTCGGCAAAAAGAACCTGCCAGGTCAGCCAGGGGAGACGTTTAGTGAAGCCCCCATGGATCTGATAGGTGTGGTAGGCCACCACGGACGGAGTAGGGAGCATAAGGAAACTGGAAATGTGCCAGATGGCAGCCTTAGGTCCGGCGCTAAGTGACGGTAGCATGAGATATAGGGAAGGCCTGCGGGACGGAGGCATATCGTGAAATTCCGCTTGGTGCCAACAGAAGAATTACTTGAGGTTGGTTCGAATACGACCATCGGGTTCGATCATATCATTCCAGTAGGTCCGGTTCGATAACCAGTACAAGCGGTCGTATGGAGGTCTGAAGCAGACTAACCCCAGGAGGCTAAGACCACGGGGAGGAAAGGGGGCCTTAGGGTCACCATGCATCGAATACAAGTCCTCCAGGAGCTTATTTACTCTCCATTGGTGATCCGACTTCTCGCGGCAGCGGACGAAGGGCATATCCGGTGGGACCAGAGCGCGGCAACGCGTGACCGAGCGGGCATCAGCAGGAAGGTGGAGCCAACGGTTGTACCAGGAGTCCTCTTGGGAGTTCTTCTTCGCACGGGCATGGTTGGGGATCCAGCGAACCGCCGGGCGTCCAAGTATTTGTCAGCATACCGCACGAACTCGGCGACAGAACTGGGTAGATGGGTACTCCTCACGGCCATAGGATTCCGACCCAAAGTGTGGTCGTACTTGTCCCCGGGATGGAAATATGCGCTGCTGGGGACCAGAGCCATGTTGTTGTAGTCTATAGTTATTGCCACCCGAGGGATACGCTTAAAGCCGTCATAGTCCAATAGGTAGCCATGAGAGACCTTATAGGCCCCCGAAGACATGGCGTAGACGCGATCGACAAGCCGGCACAGCGGACACGGTGCCAGAGGAGACCAACGGTCAGGAATCTGAAAGGCCAAGGGAATGCACCACGATCTACCGAATGGGCAGGTATGGTGGATGCACCAAGGCGGTATGAGAAGAAAAGAGCGACCAGAAGGACGAGGTAATCTAGAGGGAAGTATGGGCGTACTCGCCAGGGGTCGGTGAAATGCAGGAGCACGAGGAGCGCCCCGCAATTGAGACTCACTAGTTAATGAGGCCCCCTCATAGGTGACCAATGGCATGGTAGCGGCCACGTGCCACTTGCCGAAAAAAGCAACCAAATAAACACAAACCGGTACTGTCGCCGTACCTGCTGTGGAGGGGCCGGCCAGCCATGTCAACCAGGAGGCGAGAGACCTAATCGGGGGAGAGGACACGAGAACAACAACCCCATTGGGTGGGAGGAAAGAACGCCAGCGGAAGAAAAGGATAGCTTACCGACGTGGAAGTGGCCGACGGGACGTCCGATCTTAAGGGGGGAGGTCTGTAGGAGAATGACCATTGGGCAGGTGCAGTGGTGAAGAAACCATGGGGCTGGGCTGGCAGAGGTGAGAACATTGCTGGCCGAAATATTCCACGTGGCAAAGCTGGGTGCCTATGCAGGAGATACGAGGGGACAGTGCGAGTGCCAAGGCAATGTGGCCATAGGTTTTATTATGTAGCTAATTTTATGTAATTTGTTAGGATAGTGTCCGGAGGTCAGAGCGCCTTGCCAGACATATAGGTTGGCTCGAGTGCCGCTGATCTCTGAAGTGTAAAGACAAGCACTGTCACCGTCTTCGTGCCGCCATATGCAGCCAGTAGGACTCCAAAGGCCTCCAAGCCATCGCTACCATTCTACCAACCTGTAGGGATTTGAGATAGCGCCCGCCCATTGCGCCTCGCTGCCAGTTGGTGCCCGCGTCACTAGTAGACCCAGTGGATGGTCACCCCAGTGGCTGGCTCTCTGCTGCTACTACCCCCTAGTAGACTACTACCCCAGTTGGCCAAAGGACGTAGTATTCTAGTACACGGGTATTTGTAGGAGCGGTGTATGGGGGAGGTCGTCCTCTACAGAGGTGAGGTTTCCACGTTAGTGACACGCGCGAACACGATCCGTAGGTAGCGAAAACGCCACCCTGTAAAGGGAAAAATAATAAGGGGGAGCTGAGTCACGGTTTTCGTGACGAAGACTAACGGCAGTGCCGGTAAATAAACCTTATACAAGACGAACACCAAGACAGTTGGAATAACAATCCGAATACTCTGGTCGTTTAGATAGGCAAGGGGGTTAGACTTCCCGTATGCGACGGTGCTTCCCTCCAAACAGGAGTAGAGAAAACGCGAAGGCGGTGAGGTCCAGAGCCAATTCCTGAGGTTGGGGTCCCTTGTTGGAGAAGTTTTACTGGTGCCATGGCAACTCGCTGGCGCACTAAGTACTAACCATCCCACTGTAATAACTAAATAAATAAGTAAGTAGAATTAACCAAATTACTCCACTTTGGTGGTTCATGCGCACTACTGTGGCCAACTGACAATTGAATCTTCCGTGTCCCACTTGTCCAATCCACTATTAGTGGTCGTAGTTCATGCAATGCCTACATTACCGAAACATTCGCGAAATCAACCAAGTACCAAGAATCCCTCCCTGATGCCATTGCACTTCAATTGTCGAAATGGATTTAGCCGGACGGTTGAACTTTTTCTCCTCCATGACCAGATAAAAGTAACTGCGACAGCACCACTTCCCCATAACTTCCTGTTCATGAAGAGAAACATCAGAATGAGACGATACAGTTTTCTAAAGTTGATAAAATTCTTCCAAGGTATTAGCATCACAAAACTCGATTTGCGGAACGACCTAAAACCTTGTGTTTCTATAATTCTCGGGCCTTAAGAAGCCATGGCTATTAAATACACTGGTGCTGGCTATGCCATTCAAATCAATGACGACACTCGATGATGCCTTCTTTTGCGCACATAGACTGTTTTTTAGATGAATGTAACAAAAATACAGAGCGTGGGGATCCCCTAAAATCGCACGAGCAATTTCGGGTTCACAACAGGAACGATTGTGATTATCTGAAACAAACAAGTTACGTGCTTCCTTTGACATTAATAAAAAATTGTACATGGTGCAGTTATTTGTGGATGAACAAAAACTGTTGTCATCGGGCATCATAACTCCAATTGAGCTGGAATTAGAGCGAAATGCTGAAAATATGAAGCAATGCCTTGTTGACGGTACGCTGTGTCTCCTAGAATGAGACAGACTGCGCCAATATTTCCATATTTGTAAGGCCGAATGAGTTAGGGGCGTTCCATGAGTTGACGAAACTCTGAACTCGAAATCACAGGCGAACTTAACTGTCAGCTTCTTGAACAGTAATGCTCCTGGTCAACGACGCCTGTATATCAACCTGATGAGGTTGCAGAGAGCATGCAACTCTGTTGGCTTCACGTCGTCACCACTTGCGGCGACTACAAACCTCAAACTCCCTTGGCCTTATCTACATTTTCCTTACCATACGGCTGCTTGCTTCCTCTACAGCAAATGCCGCGACCTATAACACTTTATCTGGATGTACTCCAGTCCCGCCAAACACTCTATGACACCATCAAGGGCCGTCGTAGACGACGACAACATGAACATATCAAACGTTTTGTACTTTTGTATCTTTTAAACTTATGGGATGAGGAGTATTCCAGTTGGATTATCCGAACAGTCATTTGTCGTCCACCATTTTCCCCAATTCAACACATTGGAAGCATTTCCGACTTCGCTTCCAAGCGAATGTACCGCGTCTCAAAGTTTCAGTTCAGGTTACTTTCGTCGAGTTTGCGTCAGCAATTGCAAAGAAAGCAACGCAAAACTGTCATGTAGCTGCTGCAGTAAGCATCGAAGTGATGCTTTTCGTCACCCTACGAATCCTGGCCGAAGGAAGCTATTTCGAAATTGGATGGCCGTACGGCATAGGAACTACAACTCTTAATTCCTTATTTCAGGAATCACTCTTTGCTCTCAAGAACTGTCTACCTCCAATACGCTTCCCACAATCCGAAAGAGAATGCAAAGTGAATGCTAACATGTTTTGCAAACTGCGAAATAGTCCTCTTTGTGGCGTTATTGCAGCGTTAGATGGAATTGCCATCGAAGTTCAGAAAACTCGTCTATGTGACGCTCCTGATCCACCCAAGTTCTACAATCGAAAAGGATTTTTTGCGTTATGCGTACAGGCCGCCGTACAAGGAGACTATTGGTTTTGCTTTGTTTCAGCCACGCATTCTGGAGGCACTCATGATGCGACAGCTTTTTCCGCAACGAAACTTTACCAACTGCTGAAAGGTTGTACTCTGCCGGACTGGGCCGCAGTCGTCGCTGATGATGCGTACAGCAACGAAGGTAGAGTGCTTTCACCGTACGCTGGAAAGCGGTTGACGCAGAAGGAAGACACTTTTAACGCGTACCATTCCTCTTTTCGCACAATAGTGGAACAGGCTTTCGGTATGCTTGTCAGCAGATTCGGTATCTTTTGGTCTGCAATAAGGTATCCCTTGAGAAAAGTACCTCTGATCATCTTAGTGGCTTGCCAGCTGCATAATTTCATTATTGATAATGCGGATGATATACTGTTTGAATACATCCCAAGCCACGAAGAAAACCATGTACACGGGTCCCCGGCTGTCAATTTTCAAGACGCAGTTCACATAGAACGTGACAGCTTGAGGTCCCGAAATCGGTCTCGTCAATCTTCAACGCTTCGCGAGAATGTCACTGAACAACTGCACAGAATGGGGTTCTTACGACGAAGAACCGGCGGGAGAGCAGCGTGCAGG
The DNA here is from genome assembly GCA_003194525.1 of Gracilariopsis chorda. NCBI lineage: Eukaryota > Rhodophyta > Florideophyceae > Gracilariales > Gracilariaceae > Gracilariopsis > Gracilariopsis chorda. The sequence continues at coordinate 36,802 of NBIV01000363.1, forward strand.
GAGACATAGCTCACTTCCATTTGCACGACAGAAGCGTGATGCTGCTCAAACCAAGCACGTTTATGAATGCCTCCGGTCGCGCAGTACGTGCCGCTCTTAAGTACATGGACGCTCTTGTCGCAGCTCTGCTGGTTGTGAGAGACGATATATCGCTTGATCTGGGAGAAATTAGACTACGAGCGAAAGGCAGCGCCGGTGGGCATAATAGGCTGAAGAGTACACAACAATGTGTTGGCGGTATGAACTACGCTAGGCTACGAATTGGCGTTGGCTCTCCGAGTGGTAAAGCAAAAGATTGGGCGGACTTCGTTCTTGGATCCGTTTCCCAAGTAGAGAAGCAGGTTTTGGAAAAAGTGGAATGGGATGTGATGGAAGCCGTTGACTACGGGGTAGACGAAGCAAGCATCGAAAAAGTTCAGACTCAGATTGCGTTGGCCAAGCAAGGGAGACGAAATCATTGCTGACAACGAGTGGTTTTTGTCACTGCTTGAGTGGACATGTGTTCTTATTCAACGTTACAAGTGAAGGAGGACGCTCTAAATCAATACTTGAAGCGTTAATGTGTCAGCGACATAAAATCTTCAGAGACAAGGATAAAAAAATGAAACGCGGGTTAAAGGAATTTTACCAGCGCTTCAAGAATTGTTCTTCTTGGGATGGTTGAAATGAATTTACGAACAGTCGCGAAGTCGGGCTGCAGCTCGTTCCGCGGTAAGATCTCTCTGCGACTCGCCAAGCATCTCAAATCCAACCATGAAATTTCTAACGGTAGCGCTTCGAAGAAGTGGGCGATAAAAGTGCGTATGGAAATGCGCATATTCATTCTTACTTGGGTCTGTACCATTGTAGGTAGGTGCTTGATGAATACCCATTGAGTACGGGAACAAAGTGGTGAAAAGATTATCATAGCGTGCGCACACGCGACCGTAGATGTTGGCCAAATCCAGTTGCATGGCGTCGGTAAAGTTGACGAGGCAGGGTACTCTCACTTTGCTTATAACCATGACCTCGAAGGGCCAAGTAGCTCAGTATGAGACGACGGCGAGGAAAGTATCATTCTGACATACGATACGTTCCTTTGCTTCCATTGCGAGTTTGACATAGTCCTCCAACATGTGGGTTCCCTTCTTAGTATGATAGGCTTTGAGATTAGCAAGTGCGATGCACGGCTCTTCTGGAACGAACTCAGATGCCTAGATCTGACCGTGAGGATGAGGGTTGGAGCATCCCATCATCTGTCCATTGCTCTAGGATATCTGCACGTGCCCGATGTAATCGAGCTTGGAGAGGCTGTCATACTCCTCAACCCAGGCATCAACAACAGCTTTGATCTCCTTGACGGTCATTTCAGCGACAGTTAGGTTGACCTTCGAGGAGAAGCAGACAACGCAACATTTTCTACGCACAGCTTTGGCTACGAGAGGATCGTTGTTCTCAACGCTGCCAACCTCACCGTATGGGGTGTCCGCCAATAAAGCCTGGAAATCATTGTCGAAGACAAAGGTAGAGTCGTACTCGGGGTTCGCGCATTCAGTAGACTGCTGGGTGGACATCGAGAAAAAAGCCCTCAAATCTCACGCACAAAACGTACGAAAGAAACAGCAAGAAGAACTCAGTGAAATGCGCTTGGGGAGAGTGATCTCGGGAAATGTAGAAAACCGAAACTGCATGCAAGAGATCAAGTGGTGACAGTGTTTACGGCTTGAGCGCCATCACATCTTCACATGAGTAAATGTATGTGAAGCAGTTGATCCAGACTGAGAGAACCCCCCCCCCCCCGAAGACCCGAAGAAAATAGACGATGGTTATACAGAAAACGAGAAATGTATTTGTTAGTGGGTATATTATTACGGCAAGAGAAACAAGATAACGCGACAGCCAGAGGTGTATAGTACTGGAGGCAGATGATGAAAGGATATAGATATGGAAGGTACAAAAGCCCACCATAACCATGCGAGCAATCGACATGGAGGCGGTAAGAACAGGCAAAATAGACAAAAGCTGAGACGTTGGTAAGAGGTAAATTAAACAATACGCTGGTAACTTCTGGTGCGAGTAAGAGTGGACTCCAAAACGTCCTTTAGACTAACCAGAAATGCACCGAGTTCGGTGACAATAATAACAGACTACTTGAGCCAGTTCGAAGCCGGTCGAAGATACGCAACCATGTTCGCTCTGGTGCAGGCAGTTGTTTCTCCCACTATGTGTGGAACAAAGTTCTCTTGCTTCAGTTTCAGCGTGGACGTATCCATTCCAAGCATCACCGCCACGAGCGGAGACGCGAGCTTCAACAAGGCTCTTGAGTGCAAAATTAACCGGAAGACGTTCGAGCTGGGCCTTGATCATTTTGCGACACACGGGACGGGGGGGATGTCTCTCATGCTCGAATAGTGAGGCGAGACAGGAGGTGTACAACGTGTGCCCGCACGGTGCAACGCGGGGTATGATGAATTCGGTGAGATATACAGGACAATCCAAGGGTAAGGAGGGATTCAATGCTTAGTGAGAGGTGGGTGGATATTGTGGTTTTAGGTCGCTGTTGCAAACGTTGACATTGCGACGAAGACGTCTTCTGGCGCGTCGGGCGCCGAGAGTTGCGCCCAATGCAAAGCAGCCGAGTGAAGCCAGGGCGGGCGCTACGGCCTTGCGCTTTCCCATGATGAAGTGCCAATGGACTTGGGGAAGAAACTCTAATGTCGACAGGGCAGCAGCGGAAAGCTGCCTGCCGAAGCAAGGCGGCCGCGTCGAGGGCGCTGCACATGGTGGCTGCTTTTTGTCTGCATAGATGATATTACACAGCTCAAAACCCCAGCTTGTTCTGCTATTGCAGAGGTACTTGGTCATGTTCTATTGGCCGAATCAGCATGACGCGTACACGTGTCCATAGCACGCTTACATACCAATGAACTCGAAAGCCCTTCGTCGTCTTCTTCGTCTTCTTCTTCCGCCAGTCTTTGTTCGTTGGCCCGTCCGCAGTTGGAGATATGAAGCACTCTAGCACAATACGTGCAGCTCTCAGCGTGCTTCTCTCCATCTGCGCATGGCTCCAGTACCGGATCATTCGCCTGCAGCTCCCTGCGTTACAGTCAGCCCCCCTCCCAGATGCAATATCGTTTCTAGCGCCTCCACTCGTCCTGGCACTCGGTGCCATTCTGCAACGCAGCCTGCCACCAATTTGTTTCATTCCGCTGGTCATTTATCCCTCGCTCAGTGCATGTGTGCTTGCAGTTGCTCAACTGCTTTGCCTGTTCCTGCTAACTGCTCTTGTCATATGCTCCTCTAAAACCGACTTTATTTGTGCATGCATTACATCACTGTTCTTGTTAATACTGGATGCTGCTGTACACTCTCGTTTATCACATGTTTTGTTGTTTAAAGTTCTCAAAACTACGCTTCCCTCAATAACATTTGCGATTGCAATGACGCACTTTGCGATAAGATCTGTAGCTCTAAACACATTACGTCTTTCACGGGACAAGCGCACTTGTCGGAAAAAGAAACCCCTCCTCATCATGTACAGTTTGGTCATGGCTTTCCTGGCATCAGTACTTGTAGGACAGCTCCCCCCATTCATGCCACCACCACCACTTCCTAAACATTATACCCTCCTTGCACAGTCTCGTGGTCTGACAGGCTTGATCAGCGTTGTTGAGAAACGAGGGGAATATCGAATGCTACTTGAGGATCTGTCCGTCTTGGGTGGTTATTTCGATGCCAGCAAGTACTACCCGGATTCCATATTCTCCCAATTCTATGTTCAGGAGGCAGTACGGCTTGTCGGACAGCGCAAGGACAACGCAACTGCACTATGTATTGGTCTGGGTATTGGGGTTGCTGCGAACGCCCTTTCGAAACATGGCGTCAAAGTAACTACTGTTGATATCGACCGGATCGTCGCACTTTACGCCCGCAAATACTTCGGGCTCCAGATCCCTGTTCAAGTGGAGGACGCCATGTCATATGTCACAAAACGTCCCATTCATTCTTTTGATTACGTGATCCATGAAGTTTTCACGGGGGGCACAATGCCGTCCGCGCTGTTCTCAGTTCAGATGTTTGAACACGCCTTTTTAAACCAAAAGGCGTGTTGGCTGTCAATTTTGTTGAGGCTACGGAGCTCCGACCAACACCTGCGTCACAAGTTTTGTCACTTGTTTCCCAAAGGATGACGAAGGTATTTGCAAAAGTGCGTGCGTTTTCAGATGGTTTAGATGCTCGAATGCACAACATTGTACTGTTCACATCAACAGGGGAAGGCGCTGTGGTGTTCAGGGAACCGGATGAACAGTAGTTCCTGAGCTCTTCGATGAGACGCACTGCGCTAACCAGCTTTCAAGAGCACGAACTAGGTGAGGAACAGCTAAAGGGGTGCAGTGATTTGTGGAGTGTGGCTTGGGTGATGTACCGGGGATTACTCGATATAGCTGAGGCACACCAAAGCCTGATGTATAATATTCACCCCAAGCAATCATGGCCTGCTATATTGGCAGCTGAGAAGTGGAAGTAAAGTACACATATCAGACGCAGGTCGCTGCACATTAAGACTCCGGCAAAGCTTAGAAGAGGAGGATAAAGTTGTATCCATTGTTAGGAGTCTCGTATGAGTCGTGGGAACACGACGACGGAACATGTGCTCTAATCGCCGCCTGACAATGCAGGAGAATTTTTGTGAACAATGCTCTGCTCGGGTGTCTTGATTGAGCTTGGCGCGGCGGGCGTCGCGAATGCAAGAAATAGATGGTTGTGGCGACAGTGGCACTTCTGCAAGCAGGTCATCCTCCGGTGCAAAAAGGCGGGGCAGCCTGGTAGTAAGCGAGCGTGCAAGATGTTCCGGGGTGACGGAATCGTGCGTGGCATCCTCCGAACGGTGCGGTGGCGGTTCCTCAGAAGCAGCAGCAGCACACAGAGCGGACATAGACTTAATTCAATTTGAAACGCGTTCTACGACGGCGCAAGCGGAGTCTAGAGCGGCGACTTTGGTCTCCGGGTCCGGAGTGGATGAGTCTATGATGTTTAGTAGAGCGTTGGCGTGGGCGTAGGCGTCGGCGATGTTGGCGTCGAGAAGCGTTCCATCGGGGTCCAGATTGACGTTGGCGGAGGAGTAGTGTGCTCCGGGGGAGCGTTTATCGGAGATTGTGGCGGAGATTGAGGCGATTGGTGCGTTGGGTACGACGTGTAACCATCCAGATTACGCATCAAACGTTCTAAACTTCCATGCAACACCTTCTTCTCCTGTTCACATGAAATATTTGTTAGCATGTACTTAACTTTCAGAATAGCCTCCAACGTAGCCTTGGTGCTGCGAGCATGGGCTTCAACCTGTGGTGCAATGCCCCAAAGGGGAAAAACACCGAAAGACGTCCGGGATCTTCCTCTCACGAGTTGAACCCAGTTGGGTAGAGCCCTCCCAGAGGTGTCACGGCGAAGCCGGTTTGTAAGACCAGGGACACCTGTCGCGACTCGCGCAGGGAGGTGAAGGCGAAGAATCGGTATCCGCGTGAGCGGGGTGTGATCCTCAGTAGAGGTATGTTTCCACGTAAGTGGGGGTGTGTGAGCGGATGCGCACACGAGGGCCGCGGATAGCGGGAGGGGCTACCCTAAAAAGGGGAAAGAGGAAGGACGAGTGGGTCGCGAGAGCGACGAGTAGATACGGCAATGCCGGTGGACAGGACTCCCTATACAGGGCGAAACACCAATATGATTGGAACAATTAGTACTCCCAATGATGGGTCTCCTTTAGATGTGCAAGGGGGGTGAACTTCCGTACGCTACGGTGCTTCCCTCCAAGGAGGAGTTGAGAACACGCGGAGGCGGTAAAGCTCAGAGCCAATTCCCCAGGTTGGGGTCCCTTGTTGGGGAAGGTTTACTGGTGCGACGGCAGTGCGCCGTCGCACTAAGTACTAGCTTCCCAGAAATGGGTGTGAAAATAATAAATAAAATTAACTAAAATACTCCACATTCCGTGGCAACATCCACTACTGTGGCCAACCGCCAATTGACCCAAAACCGTGTCCCACGTGTCCATACCCACCATTGTGGGGCGTAGTTCATATACACACTACACAACCGATAATATCGGGAAAGCGTTCAAGTACCCAGAATCCCTCCCTGAGGGCGTTGCACTTCATATCCCCCCCCTTAAGACTGGAAAACGACCGCGGGCGCGGAGAATTCCCAGACGAAAATGGGTGATAAAAGCGCGTGCTTTGTCTCCGGTTCTCGGGTAAATCCCTCTGCACCAGAGTCATCAAGCACACAAACGAAAACAACAGCCACCCTCCAAAAGGGACAAATGAACGACGACAACCATATCAACAGCCACAGCCAACCGCCGAGACTTCTCGGGCGGTACACCACCGGTTTCCGGTCAGTTCCCCTGCCTCAGGGCGATCGAAATCCGGTACAACCGGGGAATATGGCTGCTGCAGCCGACCATCCCTTCGCACTACCACCTTCGGTGGTGTCCTCCGGAACCACTCCGGTGTCCAACTGGCCAACCTACAACACCCTGGTGGGGCTCAACCCGATGAATCGGAATCACGCGTCGCGCCTGCGCCTTGCCCCGTGGTTTCACCCGGTCGCTGTCCTCAATGAGGGGTTGGTCACCGCTTATGCGGATGGTTCAGACACCCTTCCGGGGGATCTGCCCAGAGCAGTCACCACATCGTGGGATTGGCGTCACCGGATTGCGATTCCGCGTCACCACCTCCGAAGAAACTCGGGCGAGACCGTCGCTGCGGCGCAGACCGCGCTGACGCGCATGGCGTACCAACGGCAGAGCCGGGCTCCGTTCGATGTACCGGTCCCACCGGAGTTTGGCTTCGACATTAGCTACTTCCGCACTCGCGGGGAGATTAGGTACGGCGAGAACCTGTTCCGCCTCGAGACCCTCGCTTGGAGGAATTTCCCCGCAGCGCGGCAAGAGGCCCTTTGCTGGGAGCGACCGATTATTCGGGCGGAGTTCAGGTACCTTCCCCGGCAATACCGGTCCAACTTTCTCCAAAACTTCATCCGCTACGAGCGGCGTTGGCGATCCCGATTCGGGTACTTTATCCCGTATCAGAACGTGGAGATAGAGCGGATTGCGCCGCCTCACCGACTAGGTCGGTATGTAGCACTCCCCGAGTGGTGGCGCTTCCATGAAGCCTGCCGGGGGTGCTACGTAGAACTTCCGCCGGTACTTACGTACCTCGGTTCGCTGCTCATGCAGGATCCCCGGTCGGGGTTGTGGTCCGTAGTGGTTACGGAGTGGGCGGCCCGCAATGCGGCTTATATCCTCAACGAGGCGTACGACCAGTATCGTCTCTGGTTCCTTCAACCGCGCGTGCGGGCAGCGATCCGAAACCTGGATCTTCGCATCCCCCTTGGGGGCCAGGCCAACAATGAAGAGGCCCTCCAATTACTTGGGTACATCGACAGCGTTAGCTGGAGTGAGGTCCCGCTGGAGCAAAGCGGTCGTCTGGATGGCGGCAGCGGTAACACCGGTGGCCCGCGACTGGGTAGAAACACCGCCCTTGCGGGTGATTTTATCTACTTCGACCCCTGGGAGTTCCGGGAAATTTCCTCCGAGGAGGCGCGCGAACTTCGCGATGCGCCCCGGCATGTGCCGGAAGACCACCCGGTGGGGTACGTCGATTCTGACGATTACTACCGCGCATACGGCGGGGATGACCCAATGGTCGATAAAGATCCGGAAGAGCCCGGGGAGATGGACGTAGAGGACACCGGCGCTAGCGCGGAAGCTTCCCCAGAGGGGGTACCTCCGGCCGAGCCCGCTGCTGACCCTTCGGCGGCGAGTGCCGGACCTTCTATCCCCAGCGGGGTAACGGCGAATGAAAACGAGATCATCGCGCGTTTTCTCCGGGGTGCCGGTCTTAGCGCTGCCGAGGTATCGGGGGATGTCACCACCATGGCGGACGCGTTGGCCTACCGCCTTGCTGGGGGTTACGCCCCGGGCAACGGCGAAGAGTGAGCTCCTTTTGTCCAGTTTTCCTGGTATTCTTTCCCTGGCTATGCCAGTTAGTGTAGTGTAGTATCGTGAGGAGCTAGCTGCTCCCCTGAATAAACTTTCCCGTTTAGAACGGTGATTTCCAATTAGCATTCCCCGTCTTAGACGGAATTTCCCTTGCTATCCTTTCTCATTGCCCTCCGCTCGCGCGGCAACGTTACCCAACTTGGGCATTAACCAGCGTGGCTGGGGCTGCAGTTCCCGTTTGACGGTGGTATCGCACGATCTGCGACCGTGGGAGGTGTTCAATTGGCTCCCACGTATCCCCACTGGGGTCGTACCCGTACCAGCGGACGCGGTATTGTAGAATACCATCCTGGTCCCAGGTGTGTCCGACAAGTCGGTCTACTACGAACTCTCGTTCGTAGACCTGCCGGCCGTGCCGGGTGGTGGTTGTACTCCCTTGCGAGGGTTGTCCGCGGTGCGGTATAATGTCCCTTAGCAGGGTGTTCGGCGATAACTCCGACGTTGCCGTGCGCTGTCCTAGTGGCCGCTGCTCATGCGGGAAAATATCCCTCAAGAGGGTATGTGGTGTCACGGTTTTCCCCGGCAAGTCATTCCCCATTGGGGTGTCGTTGTTCCCGTCTTCACGGTAGGCCAGGCGAAACGCCAACCGGCGGGGGACTTGAACTCCGCATTCGCGGTTGAACTCACGAACCGCGAGTTTGCGGGAAGATGACCGCTCCTGCGGAATCGGCGTTTCCACGATCCCCTGGGGGGTCCCGTGCGGCACGGTGGTTGGATGGCAAACCGCCTCCCTGCCAGGCGCACGAGCGCTCTGCACCGTACGTTCCGGCGGCGCCGTGGTGTCCCCGGCTACTGGGGGGTTGCCTAAGGCTAACTCCGGTACACCGGTATTTTGGTCAAAATTCCCCTTTGGGGGGTGCCGGGCAGGTGCCGATGACACCCTTTTCAGGGGCCTGGCCGCTAAGTGCGGTGCACCGTCTCCATGAGGAGGAGCAGCGTCCGGTACGACCGGTTTCGAGCGTGCGATGGCGCGCGTTTTTCCCGAGTTCCTCGGTTCTTCGCCGCAGCGTTGCGGTAGTTGGCGCAAATTATTCCCCGGAACGGGGGCTTCGATTCCGTCTGCGACGGGGAGCGTTTCCGAGCGCTGCGCGCCAGGGCCTGAAGCTTCGGATGCGGCTTGGCTACCCTTTTCCCCGATAGGGGTGTGGGTATTTCCCAGCGGCGCTGGTGTATCTGGGCGCCTCTTCTCCGCGGGGCGCGGGTCTGAGCGACCTGATTGAACCGCTCCCGCGGGGACTTCCGCCAATGGCGGCTTTGAGGCATCTCCCTGCTCAGGGGATTGAGGGCGATTGTCGCCGTACTCCCGTATCGGGGATCCTTCCCTGACAGGGGTGTGCGGTAGCTGCGTTTCAGCTTCCCGTGTAACACGGTGTATTTGCCGCCTTTGCGGGACCTGTGCGTCTGGTTCCTGTTGCACAGCGCTGCCCGAGGACGGGGGATTAGTGTCGCGTGAGATACTCCGTGCTCCACGGTCAGTTGTCCGTATGGTACGGCGTGTTTCCCGTTGCGACGGCGATCTCATTCCTCGAAAACGAGTGTTCTCCTCCCCCTCCTGAGACGGAGCGGCGGGATAAGGGATAACATGCCCCGCCTGGCGGGTGTAGATTCGCGCCATAGGGGCGGGCACAGAGAGGCCCGAATTACCCGGCTGAGCCGGTGAGTCCGACAGGGTCGGTAGGTCTGAGAGTCCCCGGGAGGGGTGTGGTAGCACGGTAGGCCGTCTCACCACCGATGTATCGGATGCAGAGCCATATTCCAGCGTAGGGTCCAGCGTAGCTGGTGCAGCCTCAGTCGAGGGTGGCGGAGCTAGCACGATGCGATCGCGAGATAACCGCTCATGCGCGTCACCCATTTCCACAACCACTGTGTCCGTCGTGACGGAGATAACCTTGAAAGGACCATCCGCCACAGGCGAGAGCTTATGGTGCTTCTCCTTTTCAGGGTTGTAGTACTCCTTGCGGACGAATACGAAGTCCCCGGAGTTGATCTGTTCCGGTTTGCCTCCTCGCAAGCGAGCATCGAAATTCCGTTTGTAGACGGCTTGGGCGTGGTCCATCGCCTCCCGCGCTGCGGGTACCAGCTTGGTCAGCCATGCTTTCCACTTCTGGCGGTAATCCTTCACAGAAGGGAACGCGTCCAACGTAGGTTGGGATTCCAACGCCATTGGCGGGGGTGTCCGTGAAAGGACCAACTCGAAAGGGGATATTCCGGTAGTCCGGTGTACCTGCGTATTGTACGCAAAGGTCACGGCATCCGTGTAGATATCCCAAGTCTTGGGGTGGTCAGCCGTGTAAGCACGGAGAGCTGCGAGCATTGTCCGGTTGAAACGCTCGACCTGCCCATTAGACTGGGGATGATACGTGGTCGTGAAGAGATTCTTCACGTCCAGTATCCGACAGACGTCCTGGAAAAATCGCGATGCGAACTGTTTCCCGTTGTCGGAAAGTAGCTCCAAAGGAGGTCCGTAGGCAAACACCCAATGCCGCACAAAGGCGTGAGCGACCGTGTAGGCGGTAATCCTCTTTAGAGGGACTGTCCGAACTAATTTCGAGAACCTGTCCGTAATAACGAGTAGGAACTTGTTGCCTCTCCTGGTAGAGAGCAATGGTCCGAGAATGTCAATTGCGACAAACTCGAGCGGCGCCCTGGCGGGGAATAGCTTCATCCGTTTGGAGTGCTTCCGGAGTTTGACCCGGTTCTTCGCGCATTGCGTGCAAAACCGCACCGTAGCGTAGCAATCAACCGCCATGGCGGGCCAGTAGAAATCCCTGCGAAGGGTTAGATAAAGCTTCCTCCCACCGGAGTGTCCCCCGAGTTTCGGGTAATGCGAAAGGTGCAATATCCGCTTCTGTAGCGTGTGCGGTACCACAACTTGTGGGGTAGCCTCGACGGTCCTCACGAGGTAACCAATGTCGTTCACCCCGAAGGGGAGGTTCTCTCCGCCGTTGAGGCGTGCACGTATCCTTGTACAGAAGGGGTCCCCGAATTGTTCTCGGATCATTTCCTCGGTCTCAACCGGTACATAATTTCCCGGTATGGGTTTCTCAGAATCGTCTCGCGATGCGAGTAGGTAGTCGAAGTCAGCATCTTCGTCCCAGTTTTCTGGCTCAGCCTCGACGGCACATTCCGGATCATCCGGGTCCATTGCCATGAAACATGGGACTTCATCATCCTCCGTTGGGAGTGCCTCCCCACTTGTGGGTAAACGCGACAGAGCGTCGGCTTGGGTGTTCTGCGCGCCCTTTTTATAAATGACTTGGAAGTCATATTCCGCGAGGCGGAGTCTCCAGCGCATGAGGCGTCCCGACGGGTCGGAGATATTCATTAACCACCTCAGTGAGGAATGATCCGTGTACACGGTGAAATGGACTCCCATAAGGTAGGGGCGCAGAGTGGTCATCGCCCATACGACGGCGAGGCACTCTTTCTCCGATACGGAGTAGTTCCGCTCATGGACATTGAGCGAGCGCGACCAATAACCAATTGGGTGTCGTTCCCCCTCGGGGTGGTTTGAAAAAGAGCACACCCGACTTGGTAGTCGCTCGAGTCCGTATCTACGGAGTATGGCAACCCAAGTTTTGGGAGATGTAGGATTGGTGCTGATGTGACAGCCTCCTTCAAGGAGTTAAAGGCTTCCGATTGCTCGGGCGTAAATGTTCCCAGTTTTGGGGGGTTCCCCTTTCGCAACAACGCGTTCAGGGGCGCTGCAGTATCCGAAAAGTTCGGGATAAACCGTCGATAGACGTTGACCAGCCCCAGAAAGGAGCGCAGTTCCGTTTGAGTACGGGGTTCTTTCGCCTCAACGAGGGATTTGACTCGAGCTTTCTCGATCGCTAACCGTCCAGGACGGATAATGTGACCCAGATACTTCACAGTATCTGTGAAAAACTCGCATTTCCTCAACTTGAGGGTAATTCCCGCATCGCGGAGTACGGTCAGCACGTCTCGGACGTGAGTGAGATGGTCGTCCAACGAGTTGGAGAAGATGATAATATCATCAAGGTAGACCAGACAACTCCGCCATTTAAAGCGGTTGAGTAGAATATCTACTGCACGCTGAAAGGTGGCGGGGGCGTTGGTTAACCCAAATGGCATCCGCTTGAAGCGGTACGTTCCTGCATGGCAGGTGAATGCGGTTTTGTCGCGATCCTCCTGTCTGACAGGTACTTGCCAATATCCCCAATTGGCATCAAGGGCCGTGAACACGGTGGCGTCTCCAAGGGAGTCAATGCACTCGTCCATACGAGGGATGGGGTACGTGTCCCTAACAGTCACGGCATTGAGCCGGCGGTAGTCGACACAGAACCTCCAGGTTCCGTCAGCCTTTAAAGCCAGTACAACTGGGGATGCCCAGGGCGATTGAGCGGGCTCAATCACACCTGCGCGGAGCATCTTGTCCACCTGGGACTGCTCCTCTTCCCGAGCTTTCGGACCTGCCCTGTAAGGGGGTTGTGCAACCGGTCGCGCACCGGGGATTAAATCGATCCGGTGTTCCGTTGCATCAATCTCGCCAAGCGAGCCATCCCACATTGTGGTGAATTCCCGTAACATAGTACGGAGTTTGTTGCGGTGCGACTCTGGCACGTGGCTGAAGTCCAGCGCTTCAAGTGCTTTTTCCGGATCAATCCGGTCATTGCTCGATGGAGCATTGTCCTGTGGAACAGGTGTGGTTCGCAATTCCGAGTTACTCGGTATGTTCGACGCTGAAGTAGCGGTTTCCTCCCCCTCCTTAGACTTGACGTCTTCGGACGGCGGGGTGAACTCCTCAGAAGAGGTGGTAACTCCGAGTACATCGGCGGCTGTCATCTTCGTTGGCAGCATTCCCATAGGATGGGGGTTACACTCCCAATTACTTGGTGTTTGACCAGATACTGGGGGTGTTTGCCAAGGTTGGCAACCAATATCCGGAAAGGAACATCCGGGGAAATGGAGACAATTCCATTAGCCAGCGCCAGCTGGGATTTCTCGTACAACGAGGCGAGGGGTTGTATAACCCGAAGACCGTGTTGACGGGAATTTACCTGTACCCAGACTTGGGACTCAGCCGGTATAGAAACCGAGGCAGCGACGCGGAGCTTGGTGGACTCGCGGGACGCGGGCGGTGGTTCCTGCGCAGCAGGGAGCGGAACTTGTTTCCGAGAGGACCGCTTTAGCGGGCGGCGAACAATCGGAACCGACGATCCGTCGTCAAGTTCTACACGCCTGAGGCGGGGCCTGATTGCGTCGACAAATCTGTCGCAGTAATCACATCCCAGTATGACTGGTGCTGCCAGTGAACGGCAAACGATGAAGTCCAACTTCACCACAGATGTACCAAGTCTCACGACGAGGTCCACTGTGCCCACCGTTTTGTAACGGATTGTTGTTCGCATCCGAAATGTCGGGGACCGCGTCAGAGCGGATACGCGACCGCACAAGCGGGGGTAACAATGATTCCACGACAAAGTTGGGGCCTGCACCTGTATCCAGGACGGGAGAAACCTCACCATAAACTGGGGTCAAGGCCAAGGTCGGCATAGACCTTATAATTGCGCTTGGCCAAGACCAAGACTCTACCGGGAATCCGGGGATTTTTACTCCGTATCCACGGGCGACGCAACACACCGAGGTGCGCAGAGTCCGCGTCAGCGGTGTCTTTCCTCGAGAGGACTTTCACCGGGGAGCGAGGCGAGGACGCCTCGGGCGCCAACAGCCTCGTTTTTGAGGACGCCTCTCCCAAAGGGAGACTCCCTCAGTTAGTTTTCCGCCTTCGGCGGTGGGTTGGTTTCCTCGACAACGAGTGCTTCATCCCGTTGACGGGGGTTTCTATCCGCATAAGCGGGGGTTGCAACGGATGGTTGCGTGATCTCCCGAATCGGGGTGTATGAAGCTTGCCGCGCACGCGGGGTCTGTGGTAGGGCGTGAGAAAAGTCCGTTTTAGCACGGAGGTAGGAAGCCGTCGGGACGGAACGTTTCTCCTCTGGAGTGAGGGCCTCATAATTTGCCACCACCTTGGCCATATCCTTCAGTGAACAAATACACTGAGGAGAGGTATGGCCATGGGCATAGCACAGGTGGCAAATGAGAGCCAGCACCGCGACACGCGGATTATTATTCCGAGTATCGAGAAGCGAACCGCAGGGCGGGTGTCAGTCCATCCAGGCCGTTGATAACGGGATTGACCGTTTGAAAACGGAGTCGTTGGGGTTGAACCCGACTGTTACCACCGTATAGAACGGGATCTTCTGTTCCCGTATCATGGGTCATCTCCGTCGTTGACGGTAACTCACTGGTGGGTATCGACACACCATCCCCTGCGCTAAATGCACGGTATCAAATCCCTGTCCAGGGTTCCCATCCGCGGGTGAGCGGGAGAGAGGAAGCTTCGCTTTCCAGCAACAACGCCTTTGGCGGATTTAGACCGATTGTTCGGAGTTCTTGCACGAAGTGCATCCCCTTCCGCTCGAGCGTGTTGGACCAGCTCGAGG
>NBIV01000364.1:0-52091 GCA_003194525.1 Gracilariopsis chorda
TGGTGAACCATGTCCAAGAATGTTTCGTGACTTTATGAGAACCAATATGCCGTTTGGAAATAGTTCTGAATTCGGTACTTCAAGCGGGCTCCCTTGCAGCTTTTGCAAGCGGTATCCAGCGATGATTGCAAGTGCTTGACAGTGTTTGCATCTGCGTGTCGAATCTCATGCCGTCCTAAGATTCTCGCGAGGTTCTACAGCGTGCTGCGGTGCACGCAAACAGAGCACAAACGTTCCCAATCCCCACTGCCTCCACATGCGTATGCGCCGAGGTACGTACGAATTTAGTATTTTGCGGGTCAAAAAGCTTCCCGATTTCGGCGGGTTGAACCATGTGCAAAAATGTTCCTTGAAATTATCAGAAGCAATATGCCATTTGGAAATAGTTCTGAATCGGGTACTACATGTGAGATACGTACGAATTTTGTATATTGCGGGTCAAAAAGCTCCACGATTTGGGCGGGTCGAACCATGTGAAAGAATGTTTCGTGACATTATGAGAACCAATATGCCGTTTGGAAATGGTTCTGAATCGGAACCTACATGTGGGTTCCCTTGCAACTTTTGCAAGCGGTATCCAGCGATAATTTGCAAGGGCTAGAAAGTGTTTGCATCTGCTTGTCGAATCGCATGCCGTCCTAAGAGGCTCGCAAGGCTCTACAGCGTGCTGCAGTGCACGCAAACAGAGCGCAAACGTTCCCAATCTTCCACTGCCTCCGCATGCGTATGCGCCGAGGTTTGTTCGAATTTTGTATTTTGCGGGTCAAAAAAAAGGTTCCCGGTTTCGGCGGGCTGAACCACGCAGAAGTCTGTTTCGGACATTCTGAGAAACAATGTGCAGTTTGGAACAAGTTCTGAATCGTGTACTACATGTGGGCTCGCTTGAAACGTTTGCAAGCGGTATATAGCGATAGTTGCAAGGGCTTGACAGTGTTTGCATCTGCGTGAGCTATAACATGCACACCCAAGAGCGTCAAAAGGCTTTAAAGGGTGCTGCTCTGCACGCAAACAGTGCGCAAACGTTCCCAATCCCCCACTGCCTCCGCACGCTTATGCGCCGAGGTACGTACGAGTTTTGTATTTTGCGGGTCAAAAAACTGGACGATTTGGGCGGGGTGACCCATGTCCAAGAATGTTTCGTGACTTTTATGAGAACCAATATGCCGTTTGGAAATAGTTCTGAATTGGGTACTACATGTGTTTCCCTTGCCACTTTTGCAAGGGGTATCCAGCGATAATTACAAGGGCTTGACAGTGTTTGCATCTGCGTGTCGAATCTCATGCCGTCCTAAGAGGCTCGCGAGGCTCTACAGCGTGCTGCGGTGCACGCAAACAGAGCGCAAACGTTCCCAATCCCCAACTGCCTCCGCATGCGTATGCGCCGAGGTTTGTTCGAATTTTGTATTTTGCGGGTCAAAAAAGCTTCCCGGTCTCGGCGGGCTGAACCACCTGGAATTCTGTTTTCGGACATTCTGAGAAAACAATGTGCAGTTTGGAAATAGTTTCTGAATCGTGTACTACATGTGGGCTCGCTTGAAACGTTTGCAAGCGGTATCTAGCGATAATTGCAAGGGCTTGACCCTGTTTGCATCTGCGTGAGTTATAACTTGCACACCCAAAAGCGTCTAAAGGCTTTAAAGGGTGCTGCTCTGCACCTAAACAGAGCGCAAACGTTCCCAATCCCCCACTGCCTCCGCATGCTTATGCGCCGAGGTACGTACGAATTTAGTATTTTGCGGGTCAAAAAGCTTCCCCATTTCGGCGGGCTTAACCATGTGCAAGAATGTTTCGTGACATTATGAGAACCAATATGCCGTTTGGAAATAGTTCTGAATTGGGTTCTACATGGGTTCCGTTGCAACTTTTGCAAGCGGTATCCAGCGATAATTGCAAGGGCTTGACAGTGTTTGTTTCTGCGCGAGGTATATCATGCAGACCGAAGAGCTTCTAGAGGCTCCACAGGGTGCTGCGGTGCACGCAAACAGAGCGCAAACGTTCCCAATCCCGCACTGCCTCCGCATGCGTATGCGCCGAGGTAAGTACGAATTTTGTATTTTGCGGGGTCAAAAAGCTGGACGATTTGGGCGGGTTAACCATGTGCAAGAATGTTTCGTGACATTATGAGAACCAATATGCCGTTTGGAAATAGTTCTGAATCGGGTACTACATGTAGATTCCCTTGCAACTTTAGCAAGCGGTATCCAGCGATAACTGCAAGGGGTTGAGAGTGTTTGCATCTGCGTGAGGTATATGATGCAGACCGAAAAGCTTCTAGACGCTCCACAAGGTGCTGTTGTGCACGCAAACAGAGCACAAACGTTCCCAATCCCCCACCTCCACATGCGTATGCGCCGAGGTACGTACGAATTTAGTATTTTGCGGGTCAAAAAGCTTCCCGATTTCGGCGGGTTGAACCATGTGCAAAAATGTTTCTTGAAATTATCAGAAGCAATATGCCATTTGGAAATAGTTCTGAATCGGGTACTACATGTGAGATACGTACGAATTTTGTATATTGCGGGTCAAAAAGCTCCACGATTTGGGCGGGTTGAACCATGTGCAAGAATGTTTCGTGACATTATGAGAACCAAATATGCCGTTTGGAAATGGTTCTGAATCGGAACCTACATGTGGGTTCCCTTGCAACTTTTGCAAGCGGTATCCAGCGATAATTGCAAGGGCTAGAAAGTGTTTGCATCTGCTTGTCGAATCGCATGCCGTCCTAAGAGGCTCGCAAGGCTCTACAGCGTGCTGCGGTGCACGCAAACAGAGCGCAAACGTTCCCAATCTTCCACTGCCTCCGCATGCGTATGCGCCGAGGTTTGTTCGAATTTTGTATTTTTGCGGGTCAAAAAGGTTCCCGGTTTCGGCGGGCTGAACCACGCAGAAGTCTGTTTTCGGACATTGAGAGAAACAATGTGCAGTTTGGAACAAGTTCTGAATCGTGTACTACATGGGCTCGCTTGAAACGTTTGCAAGCGGTATATAGCGATAGTTGCAAGGGCTTGACAGTGTTTGCATCTGCGTGAGCTATAACATGCACACCCAAGAGCGTCAAAAGGCTTTAAAGGGTGCTGCTCTGCACGCAAACAGTGCGCAAACGTTCCCAATCCCCCACTGCCTCCGCACGCTTATGCGCCGAGGTACGTACGAGTTTGTATTTTGCGGGTCAAAAAACTGGACGATTTGGGCGGGGTGACCCATGTCCAAGAATGTTTCGTGACTTTATGAGAAGAACAATATGCCGTTTGGAAATAGTTCTGAATTGGGTACTACATGTGTTTCCCTTGCCACTTTTGCAAGGGGTATCCAGCGATAATTACAAGGGCTTGACAGTGTTGCATCTGCGTGTCGAATCTCATGCCGTCCTAAGAGGCTCGCGAGGCTCTACAGCGTGCTGCGGTGCACGCAAACAGAGCGCAAACGTTCCCAATCCCCAACTGCCTCCGCATGCGTATGCGCCGAGGTTTGTTCGAATTTTGTATTTTGCGGGTCAAAAAGCTTCCCGGTCTCGGCGGGCTGAACCACCTGGAATTCTGTTTTCGGACATTCTGAGAAACAATGTGCAGTTTGGAAATAGTTCTGAATCGTGTACTACATGTGGGCTCGCTTGAAACGTTTGCAAGCGGTATCTAGCGATAATTGCAAGGGCTTGACCCTGTTTTGCGCGTGAGTTATAACTTGCACACCCAAAAGCGTCTAAAGGCTTTAAAGGGTGCTGCTCTGCACCTAAACAGAGCGCAAACGTTCCCAATCCCCCACTGCCTCCGCATGCTTATGCGCCGAGGTACGTACGAATTTAGTATTTTGCGGGTCAAAAAGCTTCCCCATTTCGGCGGCTTAACCATGTGCAAGAATGTTTCGTGACATTATGAGAACCAATATGCCGTTTGGAAATAGTTCTGAATTGGGTTCTACATGTGGGTTCCGTTGCAACTTTTGCAAGCGGTATCCAGCGATAATTGCAAGGGCTTGACAGTGTTTGTTTCTGCGCGAGGTATATCATGCAGACCGAAGAGCTTCTAGAGGCTCCACAGGGTGCTGCGGTGCACGCAAAACAGAGCGCAAACGTTCCCAATCCCGCACTGCCTCCGCATGCGTATGCGCCGAGGTAAGTACGAATTTTGTATTTTGCGGGTCAAAAAGCTGGACGATTTGGGCGGGGTTAACCATGTGCAAGAATGTTTCGTGACATTATGAGAACCAATATGCCGTTTGGAAATAGTTCTGAATCGGGTACTACATGTAGATTCCCTTGCAACTTTAGCAAGCGGTATCCAGCGATAACTGCAAGGGGTTGAGAGTGTTTGCATCTGCGTGAGGTATATGATGCAGACCGAAAAGCTTCTAGACGCTCCACAAGGTGCTGTTGTGCACGCAAACAGAGCACAAACGTTCCCAATCCCCCACTGCCTCCACATGCGTATGCGCCGAGGTACGTACGAATTTAGTATTTTGCGGGTCAAAAAGCTTCCCGATTTCGGCGGGTTGAACCATGTGCAAAAATGTTTCTTGAAATTATCAGAAGCAATATGCCATTTGGAAATAGTTCTGAATCGGGTACTACATGTGAGATACGTACGAATTTTGTATATTGCGGGTCAAAAAGCTCCACGATTTGGCGGGTTGAACCATGTGCAAGAATGTTTCGTGACATTATGAGAACCAATATGCCGTTTGGAAATGGTTCTGAATCAGGTACTACATGTGGGTTCCCTTGCAACTTTTGCAAGCGGTATCCAGCGATAATTGCAAGGGCTTGACAGTGTTTGCATCTGCTGTCGAATCATGCCGTCCTAAGAGCTTCTGCAAGGCTCTACAGCGTGCTGCAGTGCACGCAAACAGAGCGCAAACGTTCCCAATCTCCCACTGCCTCCGCATGCGTATGCGCCGAGGTTTGTTCGAATTTTGTATTTTGCGGGTCAAAAAGGTTCCCGGTTTCGGCGGGCTGAACCACGCAGAAGTCTGTTTTCGGACATTCTGAGAAACAATGTGCAGTTTGGAACAAGTTCTGAATCGTGTACTACATGTGGGCTCGCTTGAAACGTTTGCAAGCGGTATATAGCGATAGTTGCAAGGGCCTTGACAGTGTTTGCATCTGCGTGAGCTATAACATGCACACCAAGAGCGTCAAAAGGCTTCAAGGGTGCTGGCTCTGCACGCAAACAGTGCGCAAACGTTTCCAATCCCCCACTGCCTCCGCACGCTTATGCGCCGAGGTACGTACGAGTTTTGTATTTTGCGGGTCAAAAAACTGGACGATTTGGCGGGGTGACCCATGTCCAAGAATGTTTCGTGACTTTATGAGAACCATATGCCGTTTGGAAATAGTTCTGAATTGGGTACTACATGTGTTTCCCTTGCCACTTTTGCAAGCGGTATCCAGCGATAAATTGCAAGGGCTTGACAGTGTTTGCATCTGCGTGTCGAATCCCATGCCGTCCTAAGAGGCTCGCAGGCTCTACAGCGTGCTGCGGTGCACGCAAACAGAGCGCAAACGTTCGCAATCCCCCACTGCCTCCGCATGCGTATGCGCCGAGGTTTGTTCGAATTTTTGTATTTTGCGGGTCAAAAAGCTTCCCGGTCTCGGCGGGCTGAACCACCTGGAATCTGTTTCGGACATTCTGAGAAACAATGTGCAGTTTGGAAATAGTTCTGAATCGTGTACTACATGTGGGCTCGCTTGAAACGTTTGCAAGCGGTATCTAGCGATAATTGCAAGGGCTTGACCTGTTTGCATCTGCGTGAGTTATCTCATGCACACCTAAGAAGCTCTACAAGGCTTTAAAGCGTGCTGCGGTGCACGCTAAACAGAGCGCAAACGTTCCAATCCCCCACTGCCTCCGCATGCTTATGCGCCGAGGTACGTACGAATTTAGTATTTTGCGGGTCAAAAAGCTCACCCATTTGGGCGGGCTTAACCATGTGCAAGAATGTTTCGTGACATTATGAGAACCAATATGCCGTTTGGAAATAGTTCTGAATCGGTTCTACATGTGGGTTCGCTTGCAACTTTTGCAAGCGGTATCTAGCGATAATTGCAAGGGCTTGACAGTGTTTGTCTTCTGCGTGAGGTATATCATGCAGACCGAAGAGCTTCTAGAGGCTCCACAGGGTGCTGCTGTGCACGCAAACAGAGCGCAAACGTTCCCAATCCCGCACTGCCTCCGCATGCGTATGCGCCGAGGTACGTACGAATTTTGTATTTTGCGGGTCAAAAAGCTGGACGATTTGGGCGGGTTAACCATGTGCAAGAATGTTTCGTGACATTATGAGAACCAATATGCCGTTTGGAAATAGTTCTGAATCGGGTACTACATGTAGGTTCCCTTGCAACTTTTGCAAGCGGTATCCAGCGATAACTGCAAGGGGTTGACAGTGTTTGCATCTGCGTGAGGTATATGATGCAGACCGAAGAGCTTCTAGAGGCTCCACAGGGTGCTGCTGTGCACGCAAACAGAGCACAAACGTTCCCAATCCCCCACTGCCTCCACATGCGTATGCGCCGAGGTACGTACGAATTTTAGTATTTTGCGGGTCAAAAGCTTCCGATTTCGGCGGGTTGAACATGTGCAAAATGTTCTTGAAATTATCAGAAGCAATATGCATTTGGAAATAGTTCTGAATCGGTACTACATGTGAGATACGTACGAATTTTGTATATTGCGGGTCAAAAAGCTCCACGATTTGGGCGGTTGAACCATGTGCAAGAATGTTTCGTGACATTATGAGAACCAATATGCCGTTTGGAAATGGTTCTGAATCGGAACCTACATGTGGGTTCCCTTGCAACTTTTGCAAGCGGTATCCAGCGATAATTGCAAGGGCTAGAAAGTGTTTGCATCTGCTTGTCGAATCGCATGCCGTCCTAAGAGGCTCGCAAGGCTCTACAGCGTGCTGCGGTGCACGCAAACGAGCGCAAACGTTTCCAATCTTCCACTGCCTCCGCATGCGTATGCGCCGAGGTTTGTTCGAATTTTGTATTTTGCGGTCAAAAAGGTTCCCGGTTTCGGCGGGCTGAACCACGCAGAAGTCTGTTTTCGGACATTCTGAGAACAATGTGCAGTTTGGAAAAGTTCTGAATCGTGTACTACATGTGGGCTCGCTTGAAACGTTTTGCAAGCGGTATCTAGCGATAGTTGCAAGGGCTTGACAGTGTTTGCATCTGCGTGAGCGTATATACATGCAGACCAAAGAGCGTCTAAAGGCTTCACAGGGTGCTGCTGCTGCACGCAAACAGTGCGCAAACGTTACCAATCCCCCACTGCCTCCGCACGCTTATGCGCCGAGGTACGTACGATTTTGTATTTTGCGGGTCAAAAAACTGGACGATTTGGGCGGGGTGAACCATGTCCAAGAATGTTTCGTGACTTTATGAGAACCAATATGCCGTTTGGAAATAGTTCTGAATCGGGTACTACATGTGTTTCCCTTGCCACTTTTGCAAGGGGTATCCAGCGATAATTACAAGGGCTGACAGTGTTTGCATCTGCGTGTCGAATCTCATGCCGTCCTAAGAGGCTCGCAAGGTCTACAGCGTGCTGCAGTGCACGCAAACAGAGCGCAAACGTTCCCAATCCCCACTGCCTCCGCATGCGTATGCGCCGAGGTTTGTTCGAATTTTGTATTTTGCGGGTCAAAAAGCTTCCCGGTCTCGGCGGGCTGAACCATGGAATTCTGTTTCTTGACATTCTGAGAAACAATGTGCAGTTTGGAAATAGTTCTGAATCGTGTACTACATGTGGGCTCGCTTGAAACGTTTTGCAAGCGGTATCTAGCGATAATTGCAAGGGCTTGACACTGTTTGCATCTGCGTGAGTTAAACTTGCACACCCAAAAAGCGTCTAAAGGCTTTACAGGGTGCTGCTCTGCACCTAAACAGAGCGCAAACGTTCCCAATCCCCCACTGCCTCCGCATGCTTATGCGCCGAGGTACGTACGAATTTTAGTATTTTGCGGGTCAAAAAGCTTCCCATTTCGGCGGGCTTAACCATGTGCAAGATGTTTCGTGACATTATGAGAACCAATATGCGTTTGGAAATAGTTCTGAATCGGGTTCTACATGTGGGTTCCGTTGCAACTTTTGCAAGCGGTATCAGCGATAATTGCAAGGGCTTGACAGTGTTTGTTCTGCGCGAGGTATATCATGCAGACCGAAGAGCTTCTAGAGGCTCCACAGGGTGCTGCGGTGCACGCAAACAGAGCGCAAACGTTACCCAATCCCGCACTGCCTCCGCATGCGTATGCGCCGAGGTAAGTACGAATTTTGTATTTTGCGGGTCAAAAAGCTGGACGATTTGGGCGGGTTAACCATGTGCAAGAATGTTTCGTGACATTATGAGAACCAATATGCCGTTTGGAAATAGTTCTGAATCGGGTACTACATGTAGATTCCCTTGCAACTTTTAGCAAGCGGTATCCAGCGATAACTGCAAGGGGTTGAGAGTGTTTGCATCTGCGTGAGGTATATGATGCAGACCGAAAGCTTCTAGACGCTCCACAAGGTGCTGTTGGTGCACGCAAACAGAGCACAAACGTTCCCAATCCCCCACTGCCTCCACATGCGTATGCGCCGAGGTACGTACGAATTTAGTATTTTGCGGGTCAAAAAGCTTCCCGATTTCGGCGGGTTGAACCATGTGCAAAAATGTTCTTGAAATTATCAGAAGCAATATGCCATTTGGAAATAGTTCTGAATCGGGTACTACATGTGAGATACGTACGAATTTTGTATATTGCGGGTCAAAAAGCTCCACGATTTGGGCGGGTTGAACCATGTGCAAGAATGTTTCGTGACATTATGAGAACCAATATGCCGTTTGGAAATGGTTCTGAATCGGAACCTACATGTGGGTTCCCTTGCAACTTTTGCAAGCGGTATCCAGCGATAATTGCAAGGGCTAGAAAGTGTTTGCATCTGCTTGTCGAATCGCATGCCGTCCTAAGAGGCTCGCAAGGCTCTACAGCGTGCTGCGGTGCACGCAAACAGAGCGCAAACGTTCCCAATCTTCCACTGCCTCCGCATGCGTATGCGCCGAGGTTTGTTCGAATTTTGTATTTTGCGGGTCAAAAAGGTTCCCGGTTTCGGCGGGCTGAACCACGCAGAAGTCTGTTTTCGGACATTCTGAGAAACAATGTGCAGTTTGGAACAAGTTCTGAATCGTGTACTACATGTGGGCTCGCTTGAAACGTTTGCAAGCGGGTATATAGCGATAGTTGCAAGGGCTTGACAGTGTTTGCATCTGCGTGAGCTATAACATGCACACCCAAGAGCGTCAAAAGGCTTTAAAGGGTGCTGCTCTGCACGCAAACAGTGCGCAAACGTTCCCAATCCCCCACTGCCTCCGCACGCTTATGCGCCGAGGTACGTACGAGTTTTGTATTTTGCGGGTCAAAAAACTGGACGATTTGGGCGGGGTGACCCATGTCCAAGAATGTTTCGTGACTTTATGAGAACCAATATGCCGTTTGGAAATAGTTCTGAATTGGGTACTACATGTGTTTCCCTTGCCACTTTTGCAAGGGGTATCCAGCGATAATTACAAGGGCTTGACAGTGTTTGCATCTGCGTGTCGAATCTCATGCCGTCCTAAGAGGCTCGCGAGGCTCTACAGCGTGCTGCGGTGCACGCAAACAGAGCGCAAACGTTCCCAATCCCCAACTGCCTCCGCATGCGTATGCGCCGAGGTTTGTTCGAATTTTGTATTTTGCGGGTCAAAAAGCTTCCCGGTCTCGGCGGGCTGAACCACCTGGAATTCTGTTTTCGGACATTCTGAGAAACAATGTGCAGTTTGGAAATAGTTCTGAATCGTGTACTACATGTGGGCTCGCTTGAAACGTTTGCAAGCGGTATCTAGCGATAATTGCAAGGGCTTGACCCTGTTTGCATCTGCGTGAGTTATAACTTGCACACCCAAAAGCGTCTAAAGGCTTTAAAGGGTGCTGCTCTGCACCTAAACAGAGCGCAAACGTTCCCAATCCCCCACTGCCTCCGCATGCTTATGCGCCGAGGTACGTACGAATTTTAGTATTTTGCGGGTCAAAAAGCTTCCCCATTTCGGCGGGCTTAACCATGTGCAAGAATGTTTCGTGACATTATGAGAACCAATATGCCGTTTGGAAATAGTTCTGAATTGGGTTCTACATGTGGGTTCCGTTGCAACTTTTGCAAGCGGTATCCAGCGATAATTGCAAGGGCTTGACAGTGTTTGTTTCTGCGCGAGGTATATCATGCAGACCGAAGAGCTTCTAGAGGCTCCACAGGGTGCTGCGGTGCACGCAAACAGAGCGCAAACGTTCCCAATCCCGCACTGCCTCCGCATGCGTATGCGCCGAGGTAAGTACGAATTTTGTATTTTGCGGGTCAAAAAGCTGGACGATTTGGGCGGGTTAACCATGTGCAAGAATGTTTCGTGACATTATGAGAACCAATATGCCGTTTGGAAATAGTTCTGAATCGGGTACTACATGTAGATTCCCTTGCAACTTTAGCAAGCGGTATCCAGCGATAACTGCAAGGGGTTGAGAGTGTTTGCATCTGCGTGAGGTATATGATGCAGACCGAAAAGCTTCTAGACGCTCCACAAGGTGCTGTTGTGCACGCAAACAGAGCACAAACGTTCCCAATCCCCCACTGCCTCCACATGCGTATGCGCCGAGGTACGTACGAATTTAGTATTTTGCGGGTCAAAAAGCTTCCCGATTTCGGCGGGTTGAACCATGTGCAAAAATGTTTCTTGAAATTATCAGAAGCAATATGCCATTTGGAAATAGTTCTGAATCGGGTACTACATGTGAGATACGTACGAATTTTGTATATTGCGGGTCAAAAAGCTCCACGATTTGGGCGGGTTGAACCATGTGCAAGAATGTTTCGTGACATTATGAGAACCAATATGCCGTTTGGAAATGGTTCTGAATCGGAACCTACATGTGGGTTCCCTTGCAACTTTTGCAAGCGGTATCCAGCGATAATTGCAAGGGCTAGAAAGTGTTTGCATCTGCTTGTCGAATCGCATGCCGTCCTAAGAGGCTCGCAAGGCTCTACAGCGTGCTGCGGTGCACGCAAACAGAGCGCAAACGTTCCCAATCTTCCACTGCCTCCGCATGCGTATGCGCCGAGGTTTGTTCGAATTTTGTATTTTGCGGGTCAAAAAGGTTCCCGGTTTCGGCGGGCTGAACCACGCAGAAGTCTGTTTTCGGACATTCTGAGAAACAATGTGCAGTTTGGAACAAGTTCTGAATCGTGTACTACATGTGGGCTCGCTTGAAACGTTTGCAAGCGGTATATAGCGATAGTTGCAAGGGCTTGACAGTGTTTGCATCTGCGTGAGCTATAACATGCACACCCAAGAGCGTCAAAAGGCTTTAAAGGGTGCTGCTCTGCACGCAAACAGTGCGCAAACGTTCCCAATCCCCCACTGCCTCCGCACGCTTATGCGCCGAGGTACGTACGAGTTTTGTATTTTGCGGGTCAAAAAACTGGACGATTTGGGCGGGGTGACCCATGTCCAAGAATGTTTCGTGACTTTATGAGAACCAATATGCCGTTTGGAAATAGTTCTGAATTGGGTACTACATGTGGTTTCCCTTGCCACTTTTGCAAGGGGTATCCAGCGATAATTACAAGGGCTTGACAGTGTTTGCATCTGCGTGTCGAATCTCATGCCGTCCTAAGAGGCTCGCGAGGCTCTACAGCGTGCTGCGGTGCACGCAAACAGAGCGCAAACGTTCCCAATCCCCAACTGCCTCCGCATGCGTATGCGCCGAGGTTTGTTCGAATTTTGTATTTTGCGGGTCAAAAAAGCTTCCCGGTCTCGGCGGGCTGAACCACCTGGAATTCTGTTTTCGGACATTCTGAGAAACAATGTGCAGTTTGGAAATAGTTCTGAATCGTGTACTACATGTGGGCTCGCTTGAAACGTTTGCAAGCGGTATCTAGCGATAATTGCAAGGGCTTGACCCTGTTTGCATCTGCGTGAGTTATAACTTGCACACCCAAAAGCGTCTAAAGGCTTTAAAGGGTGCTGCTCTGCACCTAAACAGAGCGCAAACGTTCCCAATCCCCCACTGCCTCCGCATGCTTATGCGCCGAGGTACGTACGAATTTAGTATTTTGCGGGTCAAAAAGCTTCCCCATTTCGGCGGGCTTAACCATGTGCAAGAATGTTTCGTGACATTATGAGAACCAATATGCCGTTTGGAAATAGTTCTGAATTGGGTTCTACATGTGGGTTCCGTTGCAACTTTTGCAAGCGGTATCCAGCGATAATTGCAAGGGCTTGACAGTGTTTGTTTCTGCGCGAGGTATATCATGCAGACCGAAGAGCTTCTAGAGGCTCCACAGGGTGCTGCGGTGCACGCAAACAGAGCGCAAACGTTCCCAATCCCGCACTGCCTCCGCATGCGTATGCGCCGAGGTAAGTACGAATTTTGTATTTTGCGGGTCAAAAAGCTGGACGATTTGGGCGGGGTTAACCATGTGCAAGAATGTTTCGTGACATTATGAGAACCAATATGCCGTTTGGAAATAGTTCTGAATCGGGTACTACATGTAGATTCCCTTGCAACTTTAGCAAGCGGTATCCAGCGATAACTGCAAGGGGTTGAGAGTGTTTGCATCTGCGTGAGGTATATGATGCAGACCGAAAAGCTTCTAGACGCTCCACAAGGTGCTGTTGTGCACGCAAACAGAGCACAAACGTTCCCAATCCCCCACTGCCTCCACATGCGTATGCGCCGAGGTACGTACGAATTTAGTATTTTGCGGGTCAAAAAGCTTCCCGATTTCGGCGGGTTGAACCATGTGCAAAAATGTTTCTTGAAATTATCAGAAGCAATATGCCATTTGGAAATAGTTCTGAATCGGGTACTACATGTGAGATACGTACGAATTTTGTATATTGCGGGTCAAAAAGCTCCACGATTTGGGCGGGTTGAACCATGTGCAAGAATGTTTCGTGACATTATGAGAACCAATATGCCGTTTGGAAATGGTTCTGAATCGGAACCTACATGTGGGTTCCCTTGCAACTTTTGCAAGCGGTATCCAGCGATAATTGCAAGGGCTAGAAAGTGTTTGCATCTGCTTGTCGAATCGCATGCCGTCCTAAGAGGCTCGCAAGGCTCTACAGCGTGCTGCGGTGCACGCAAACAGAGCGCAAACGTTCCCAATCTTCCACTGCCTCCGCATGCGTATGCGCCGAGGTTTGTTCGAATTTTGTATTTTGCGGGTCAAAAAGGTTCCCGGTTTCGGCGGGCTGAACCACGCAGAAGTCTGTTTTCGGACATTCTGAGAAACAATGTGCAGTTTGGAACAAGTTCTGAATCGTGTACTACATGTGGGCTCGCTTGAAACGTTTGCAAGCGGTATATAGCGATAGTTGCAAGGGCTTGACAGTGTTTGCATCTGCGTGAGCTATAACATGCACACCCAAGAGCGTCAAAAGGCTTTAAAGGGTGCTGCTCTGCACGCAAACAGTGCGCAAACGTTCCCAATCCCCCACTGCCTCCGCACGCTTATGCGCCGAGGTACGTACGAGTTTTGTATTTTGCGGGTCAAAAAACTGGACGATTTGGGCGGGGTGACCCATGTCCAAGAATGTTTCGTGACTTTATGAGAACCAATATGCCGTTTGGAAATAGTTCTGAATTGGGTACTACATGTGTTTCCCTTGCCACTTTTGCAAGGGGTATCCAGCGATAATTACAAGGGCTTGACAGTGTTTGCATCTGCGTGTCGAATCTCATGCCGTCCTAAGAGGCTCGCGAGGCTCTACAGCGTGCTGCGGTGCACGCAAACAGAGCGCAAACGTTCCCAATCCCCAACTGCCTCCGCATGCGTATGCGCCGAGGTTTGTTCGAATTTTGTATTTTGCGGGTCAAAAAGCTTCCCGGTCTCGGCGGGCTGAACCACCTGGAATTCTGTTTTCGGACATTCTGAGAAACAATGTGCAGTTTGGAAATAGTTCTGAATCGTGTACTACATGTGGGCTCGCTTGAAACGTTTGCAAGCGGTATCTAGCGATAATTGCAAGGGCTTGACCCTGTTTGCATCTGCGTGAGTTATAACTTGCACACCCAAAAGCGTCTAAAGGCTTTAAAGGGTGCTGCTCTGCACCTAAACAGAGCGCAAACGTTCCCAATCCCCCACTGCCTCCGCATGCTTATGCGCCGAGGTACGTACGAATTTAGTATTTTGCGGGTCAAAAAGCTTCCCCATTTCGGCGGGCTTAACCATGTGCAAGAATGTTTCGTGACATTATGAGAACCAATATGCCGTTTGGAAATAGTTCTGAATTGGGTTCTACATGTGGGTTCCGTTGCAACTTTTGCAAGCGGTATCCAGCGATAATTGCAAGGGCTTGACAGTGTTTGTTTCTGCGCGAGGTATATCATGCAGACCGAAGAGCTTCTAGAGGCTCCACAGGGTGCTGCGGTGCACGCAAACAGAGCGCAAACGTTCCCAATCCCGCACTGCCTCCGCATGCGTATGCGCCGAGGTAAGTACGAATTTTGTATTTTGCGGGTCAAAAAGCTGGACGATTTGGGCGGGGTTAACCATGTGCAAGAATGTTTCGTGACATTATGAGAACCAATATGCCGTTTGGAAATAGTTCTGAATCGGGTACTACATGTAGATTCCCTTGCAACTTTAGCAAGCGGTACCCAGCGATAACTGCAAGGGGTTGAGAGTGTTTGCATCTGCGTGAGGTATATGATGCAGACCGAAAAGCTTCTAGACGCTCCACAAGGTGCTGTTGTGCACGCAAACAGAGCACAAACGTTCCCAATCCCCCACTGCCTCCACATGCGTATGCGCCGAGGTACGTACGAATTTAGTATTTTGCGGGTCAAAAAGCTTCCCGATTTCGGCGGGTTGAACCATGTGCAAAAATGTTTCTTGAAATTATCAGAAGCAATATGCCATTTGGAAATAGTTCTGAATCGGGTACTACATGTGAGATACGTACGAATTTTGTATATTGCGGGTCAAAAAGCTCCACGATTTGGGCGGGTTGAACCATGTGCAAGAATGTTTCGTGACATTATGAGAACCAATATGCCGTTTGGAAATGGTTCTGAATCGGAACCTACATGTGGGTTCCCTTGCAACTTTTGCAAGCGGTATCCAGCGATAATTGCAAGGGCTAGAAAGTGTTTGCATCTGCTTGTCGAATCGCATGCCGTCCTAAGAGGCTCGCAAGGCTCTACAGCGTGCTGCGGTGCACGCAAACAGAGCGCAAACGTTCCCAATCTTCCACTGCCTCCGCATGCGTATGCGCCGAGGTTTGTTCGAATTTTGTATTTTGCGGGTCAAAAAGGTTCCCGGTTTCGGCGGGCTGAACCACGCAGAAGTCTGTTTTCGGACATTCTGAGAAACAATGTGCAGTTTGGAACAAGTTCTGAATCGTGTACTACATGTGGGCTCGCTTGAAACGTTTGCAAGCGGTATATAGCGATAGTTGCAAGGGCTTGACAGTGTTTGCATCTGCGTGAGCTATAACATGCACACCCAAGAGCGTCAAAAGGCTTTAAAGGGTGCTGCTCTGCACGCAAACAGTGCGCAAACGTTCCCAATCCCCCACTGCCTCCGCACGCTTATGCGCCGAGGTACGTACGAGTTTTGTATTTTGCGGGTCAAAAAACTGGACGATTTGGGCGGGGTGACCCATGTCCAAGAATGTTTCGTGACTTTATGAGAACCAATATGCCGTTTGGAAATAGTTCTGAATTGGGTACTACATGTGTTTCCCTTGCCACTTTTGCAAGGGGTATCCAGCGATAATTACAAGGGCTTGACAGTGTTTGCATCTGCATGTCGAATCTCATGCCGTCCTAAGAGGCTCGCGAGGCTCTACAGCGTGCTGCGGTGCACGCAAACAGAGCGCAAACGTTCCCAATCCCCAACTGCCTCCGCATGCGTATGCGCCGAGGTTTGTTCGAATTTTGTATTTTGCGGGTCAAAAAGCTTCCCGGTCTCGGCGGGCTGAACCACCTGGAATTCTGTTTTCGGACATTCTGAGAAACAATGTGCAGTTTGGAAATAGTTCTGAATCGTGTACTACATGTGGGCTCGCTTGAAACGTTTGCAAGCGGTATCTAGCGATAATTGCAAGGGCTTGACCCTGTTTGCATCTGCGTGAGTTATAACTTGCACACCCAAAAGCGTCTAAAGGCTTTAAAGGGTGCTGCTCTGCACCTAAACAGAGCGCAAACGTTCCCAATCCCCCACTGCCTCCGCATGCTTATGCGCCGAGGTACGTACGAATTTAGTATTTTGCGGGTCAAAAAGCTTCCCCATTTCGGCGGGCTTAACCATGTGCAAGAATGTTTCGTGACATTATGAGAACCAATATGCCGTTTGGAAATAGTTCTGAATTGGGTTCTACATGTGGGTTCCGTTGCAACTTTTGCAAGCGGTATCCAGCGATAATTGCAAGGGCTTGACAGTGTTTGTTTCTGCGCGAGGTATATCATGCAGACCGAAGAGCTTCTAGAGGCTCCACAGGGTGCTGCGGTGCACGCAAACAGAGCGCAAACGTTCCCAATCCCGCACTGCCTCCGCATGCGTATGCGCCGAGGTAAGTACGAATTTTGTATTTTGCGGGTCAAAAAGCTGGACGATTTGGGCGGGGTTAACCATGTGCAAGAATGTTTCGTGACATTATGAGAA
Source organism: Gracilariopsis chorda (assembly GCA_003194525.1). Taxonomy (NCBI): domain Eukaryota; phylum Rhodophyta; class Florideophyceae; order Gracilariales; family Gracilariaceae; genus Gracilariopsis; species Gracilariopsis chorda. Next base: position 16,676 of record NBIV01000364.1, read on the forward strand.
CCAATATGCCGTTTGGAAATAGTTCTGAATCGGGTACTACATGTAGATTCCCTTGCAACTTTAGCAAGCGGTATCCAGCGATAACTGCAAGGGGTTGAGAGTGTTTGCATCTGCGTGAGGTATATGATGCAGACCGAAAAGCTTCTAGACGCTCCACAAGGTGCTGTTGTGCACGCAAACAGAGCACAAACGTTCCCAATCCCCCACTGCCTCCACATGCGTATGCGCCGAGGTACGTACGAATTTAGTATTTTGCGGGTCAAAAAGCTTCCCGATTTCGGCGGGTTGAACCATGTGCAAAAATGTTTCTTGAAATTATCAGAAGCAATATGCCATTTGGAAATAGTTCTGAATCGGGTACTACATGTGAGATACGTACGAATTTTGTATATTGCGGGTCAAAAAGCTCCACGATTTGGGCGGGTTGAACCATGTGCAAGAATGTTTCGTGACATTATGAGAACCAATATGCCGTTTGGAAATGGTTCTGAATCGGAACCTACATGTGGGTTCCCTTGCAACTTTTGCAAGCGGTATCCAGCGATAATTGCAAGGGCTAGAAAGTGTTTGCATCTGCTTGTCGAATCGCATGCCGTCCTAAGAGGCTCGCAAGGCTCTACAGCGTGCTGCGGTGCACGCAAACAGAGCGCAAACGTTCCCAATCTTCCACTGCCTCCGCATGCGTATGCGCCGAGGTTTGTTCGAATTTTGTATTTTGCGGGTCAAAAAGGTTCCCGGTTTCGGCGGGCTGAACCACGCAGAAGTCTGTTTTCGGACATTCTGAGAAACAATGTGCAGTTTGGAACAAGTTCTGAATCGTGTACTACATGTGGGCTCGCTTGAAACGTTTGCAAGCGGTATATAGCGATAGTTGCAAGGGCTTGACAGTGTTTGCATCTGCGTGAGCTATAACATGCACACCCAAGAGCGTCAAAAGGCTTTAAAGGGTGCTGCTCTGCACGCAAACAGTGCGCAAACGTTCCCAATCCCCCACTGCCTCCGCACGCTTATGCGCCGAGGTACGTACGAGTTTTGTATTTTGCGGGTCAAAAAACTGGACGATTTGGGCGGGGTGACCCATGTCCAAGAATGTTTCGTGACTTTATGAGAACCAATATGCCGTTTGGAAATAGTTCTGAATTGGGTACTACATGTGTTTCCCTTGCCACTTTTGCAAGGGGTATCCAGCGATAATTACAAGGGCTTGACAGTGTTTGCATCTGCATGTCGAATCTCATGCCGTCCTAAGAGGCTCGCGAGGCTCTACAGCGTGCTGCGGTGCACGCAAACAGAGCGCAAACGTTCCCAATCCCCAACTGCCTCCGCATGCGTATGCGCCGAGGTTTGTTCGAATTTTGTATTTTGCGGGTCAAAAAGCTTCCCGGTCTCGGCGGGCTGAACCACCTGGAATTCTGTTTTCGGACATTCTGAGAAACAATGTGCAGTTTGGAAATAGTTCTGAATCGTGTACTACATGTGGGCTCGCTTGAAACGTTTGCAAGCGGTATCTAGCGATAATTGCAAGGGCTTGACCCTGTTTGCATCTGCGTGAGTTATAACTTGCACACCCAAAAGCGTCTAAAGGCTTTAAAGGGTGCTGCTCTGCACCTAAACAGAGCGCAAACGTTCCCAATCCCCCACTGCCTCCGCATGCTTATGCGCCGAGGTACGTACGAATTTAGTATTTTGCGGGTCAAAAAGCTTCCCCATTTCGGCGGGCTTAACCATGTGCAAGAATGTTTCGTGACATTATGAGAACCAATATGCCGTTTGGAAATAGTTCTGAATTGGGTTCTACATGTGGGTTCCGTTGCAACTTTTGCAAGCGGTATCCAGCGATAATTGCAAGGGCTTGACAGTGTTTGGATCTGCGCGAGGTATATCATGCAGACCGAAGAGCTTCTAGAGGCTCCACAGGGTGCTGCGGTGCACGCAAACAGAGCGCAAACGTTCCCAATCCCGCACTGCCTCCGCATGCGTATGCGCCGAGGTAAGTACGAATTTTGTATTTTGCGGGTCAAAAAGCTGGACGATTTGGGCGGGGTTAACCATGTGCAAGAATGTTTCGTGACATTATGAGAACCAATATGCCGTTTGGAAATAGTTCTGAATCGGGTACTACATGTAGATTCCCTTGCAACTTTAGCAAGCGGTACCCAGCGATAACTGCAAGGGGTTGAGAGTGTTTGCATCTGCGTGAGGTATATGATGCAGACCGAAAAGCTTCTAGACGCTCCACAAGGTGCTGTTGTGCACGCAAACAGAGCACAAACGTTCCCAATCCCCCACTGCCTCCACATGCGTATGCGCCGAGGTACGTACGAATTTAGTATTTTGCGGGTCAAAAAGCTTCCCGATTTCGGCGGGTTGAACCATGTGCAAAAATGTTTCGTGACATTATGAGAAGCAATATGTCGTTTGGAAATAGTTCTGAATCGGGTACTACATGTGGGTTCCCTTGCAACTTTTGCAAGCGGTATCCAGCGATAATTGCAAGGGCTTGACAGTGTTTGGATCTGCGTGTCGAATCCCATGCCGTCCTACAAGGCTCGCAAGGCTCTAGAGCGTGCTGCGGTTCACGCAAACAGAGCGCAAACGTTCGCAATCCCCAACTGCCTCCGCATGCGTATGCGCCGAGGTTTGTTCCAATTTTGTATTTTGCAGGTCAAAAAGCTTCCCGATTTCGGCGGGCTGAACCACCTGGACGTCTGTTCTCGGACATTCTGAGAAACGATGTGCAGTTTGGAAATAGTTCTGAATCGTGTACTACATGTGGGCTCGCTTGAAACGTTTGCAAGCGGTATCTAGCGATAATTGCAAGGGCTTGACCCTATTTGCATCTGCGTGAGTTATAACATGCACACCCAAAAGCGTCTAAAGGCTTTAAAGGGTGCTGCTCTGCACGCAAAAAGAGCGCAAACGTTCCCAATCCCCCACTGCCTCCGCATGCTTATGCACCGAGGTACGTACGAATTTTGTATTTTGCGGGTCAAAAAGCTCCGCGATTTGGGCGGGTTGAACCATGTGCAAGAATGTTTCGTGACATTATGAGAAGCAATATGTCGTTTGGAAATAGTTCTGAATCGGGTACTACATGTGGGTTCCCTTGCAACTTTTGCAAGCGGTATCCAGCGATAATTGCAAGGGCTTGACAGTGTTTGGATCTGCGTGTCGAATCCCATGCCGTCCTACAAGGCTCGCAAGGCTCTAGAGCGTGCTGCGGTTCACGCAAACAGAGCGCAAACGTTCGCAATCCCCCACTGCCTCCGCATGCGTATGCGCCGAGGTTTGTTCCAATTTTGTATTTTGCAGGTCAAAAAGCTTCCCGATTTCGGCGGGCTGAACCACCTGGACGTCTGTTCTCGGACATTCTGAGAAACAATGTGCAGTTTGGAAATAGTTCTGAATCGTGTACTACATGTGGGCTCGCTTGAAACGTTTGCAAGCGGTATCTAGCGATAATTGCAAGGGCTTGACCCTATTTGCATCTGCGTGAGTTATAACATGCACATTCAAAAGCGTCTAAAGGCCTTAAAGGGGTTTTTTACGCTTCATCAGGAAGGAGTACTACAACCTGGAACGGGAGAAGCGCCATAAACTCTCGGCTGTGGCGGATGGACCATTCAAGGTCATCTCTGTGAACACCGACACTGTCGTGGTAGAGATGGGCGACACGCACGAACGGATTTCCCGTGATCGTGTTGTCCTTGCCCCTCCTCCCTCGTCAGAGGTAGTCCTGGATCCAGGCAACCCCGTTTCTACGGACTCTGCAACACCGGAATCATCCAGGAGTACTAGGCCTACGGTACTACCCCAACCCAGCCGGAGACTCTCAGACCTACCGACCCTGTCGGACTCACCGGCTCAACCGGGTAATTCGGGCCTCTCCGCACCCGCCCCTACCACGCCCACCCCCTGGCGCGAATGTATACCCGCCAGGCGGGGAATGTTATCCCTTATCCCGCCGCTCCGTCTAAGTAAGGGGAGGAGAACACTCGTTTTCGAGGAACGATATCGCCGTCGCAACGGGAAACACACTGTAACATACGGAACACTGACCGTGGAGCAAGGAGTATGTCACGGGACACTAATCCCCCGTTCCCGGGCAGTGTTGTGCAACAGGAACCAGACGCGCAGGCCCCGCAAAAGCGGCAAATACACCGTTTGTCACGGGAAAACGAGAAGCCTCCCTCCAATACCGCAGCAGCGGAAATGCAATCGCCCGATCCATCCCCGGAGGCATCGCCGCAAACGCGGGAAATATACCGTGCTACGCGGGACGTTGAAGCGCAACTACCGCACACCCCTGTCAGGGAAGGATCTCGGATAAGGGAGTATGGTGACGATTGCCCCCAATTCCCTGGGCAGAGCGATGCATCGAAGCCGCCATTGGCGGAAGCCCCTGCGGAAGCGGTTCAATTAGGTCCAGCAGACCCGCGCCCCGCGGAGAAGAGGCGCCCAGATACGCCAGCCTCACAGGGAAATACCCACACACCTCTTGGGGAAAAAGGGAGCCAAGGCGCAGTCGAAGCTTCAGGCCCTGGCCCGCAAGCACCGGAAACGCCTCCCGTCGTTGACGGAATCGAAGCCCCCGCTCCGGGGAATAATTTGCGCCAACCTGCGCAACGCTGCGGCGAAGAACCGAGGAACTCGGGAAAAACCTGCGCCATCGCACGCTCGAAACCGGTCGTACCGGACGCGGCTCCTCCTCATGGAGATGGTGCACCGCGCTTAGCGGCAATTCCCCTGAAAATGGTGTCATCGGCACCTGGCCGGAACCCCCAAAGGGGAATTTTGACCAAAATACCGGTGTACCGGAGTTAGCCCCAGGCAACCCTTCAGTAACCGGGGACACCACGGCGTCGCCGGAACGTATGGTGTAGAGCGCTGGTGCACCGGGCAGGGAGGCGGAACGCTTACCAATCACCGTGTCGTACGGGACCCCGCAGGGGATGTCGCAAACGCCGTTCCCGCATACGCGGCAAAGACCCCGCAAGCTCGTGGTTTGCGAAGAAGACCGCACTCGCGGAGTTCAAGTCCCCCGCGGACTGGCGGTTCGCCCGGCCTACCGAGATGGCGGGAACAACGACGCCCCTCTGGGGAATGACTTGCCGTTGAAAACCGTGACGCCGCAAACCCTCTTCAGAGATATTTTCCCGCATGAGCAGCGGCCACTAGGACAGCGCACGGCAACGCCGGAGACATCGCCGACAACCCGGATGGGGGGCAACATACCGCACAGCGGGCAACCCTCGCAAGGGAGTGCAACCACCACCCGGCACGGCTGGCAGGTCTACGAACGAGAGTTCGTAGTAGACCGACTTGTCGGACACACCTGGGACCAGGATGGTATTCTACAATACCGCGTCCACTGGTACGGATATGACCCCAGTGGGGATACGTGGGAGCCAATTCAACACCTCCCACGATCGCAGGTCGTGCGATACCACTGTCAAACGGGAACTGCAGCCCCAGCCACGCTGGTTAATGCCCAAGTCGGGTAACGTCGCCGCGCGAGCGGAGGGCAGTAAGAAAGGATAGCAAGGGAAAGTCCGTCCAAGACGGGGAATTCTAATTGGAAATCACCGTCCGTGACGGGAAAGTTTACCTAGCGGAGCAGCAAGCTCCATACTACACTACACTAACTGGCATAGCCAGGGAAGGAACAACAGGAAACTGGAAAAAAGAGGCTCACTCTTCGCTGTTGCCCGGGGCTTGACCACCTGCAAGGCGGTACGCCAACGTGTCCGCCATGGCGGTGACATACCCCGGAAGGGTGTCTGAGCCCTCCACATAAGCAGTGACCAATCCCTCATTGAGGACAGCGACCAGGTGAAACCACGGGGCAAGGCGCAGGCACGACGCGTGATTCCAATTCATCGGGTTGAGCCCCACCAGGGTGTTGTAGGTTGGCCAGTTGAACGCCGCAGCGGTTCCGGAGGACCCCACCGAAGGTGGTAGTGCGAAGGGATGGTCGGGTGCAGCAGCCATAGTCCCCGGTTGTACCGGATGTCGATCGCCCTGAGGCAGGGAACTGACCGGAAACCGGTGGTGTATCGCTCGAGAGGCCTCGGAGGTTGGCTGTGGTTGTTGATGTTGTTGTCGTTGTTCATTTCTCCCTTTTTGAGGGTGGCTGTTGTTGTTGTTTTTGCGCTCGATGACTCTGGTGCAGAGGGATTTACCGGAGAACCGGAGACAGAGCACGCGCTTTTATCACCCATTTTCGTCTGGGAATCCTCCGCTTCCGCAGTCGTTTTACCGTCTTAGGGGGGGATATGAAATGCAACGGCCTCAGGGAGGGATTCTTGGTACTTGAACGTTTTCCCGATATTATCGGTTGTGTAGTTTGTATATGAACTACGCCCCACAATGGTGGGTATGGACACGTGGGACACGGTTTCGGGCCAATTGGCGGTTGGCCACAGTAGTGGATGTAGCCACGAAATGTGGAGCATTTTAGTTAATATTATTTATTATTTTCACACCCATTTCTGGGAAGCTAGTACTTAATGCGACGTTACACTGCCGTCGCACCAGTAAACCTTCCCCAACAAGGGACCCCAATCTGGGGAATTGGCTCTAGTTGTTGCCGCTTGCGCGCGTACTCTACTCCTCCTTGGAGGGAAACGCCGTAAACCACGGGACATCTAACCCCCTTGCACATCTAAAGGGACCCATCACTGGGAGTATAATTGTTCCAATTGCCTTGGTGTTTCGCCCTGTATAGGGATATTGTTACCGGCATCGCCGTTCGTCCCCGTCGCTCTCGCGACTCACATCGCCCTCTCTTCCTCCTATTCGCCCTTCCTTTTTCCCCTTTTTAGGGTAGCACCTCTCGCTATCTGCGTCCCTCGTGTGCGCATCCGCTCACACACCCCCACTTACGTGGAAACATACCTCTACTGAGGATCACACCCCACTCACGTGGATACCGATTCTTCGCCTTCACCTCCCTGCGCAAGTCGCGACAGGTGTCCCTGGTCTTACAAACCGGCTTCGCCGTGACACCTCTGGGAGGGCTCTACCCAACTGGGTTCACCTTGTGAGAGGAAGATCCCGAACTTCTTTCGGTGTTTTTCCCCTTTGGGCCATTACACCACAATATGTGAACTCATCGTTCTTCACACTATCAGAACTTCATTTGAGCAAATGGGAGTTCGAAAGAGCAGAAGAATTAGCGCAAATACATCGCTGCTGTTCTTATAAGTCGAGAAAATGGGTATAAGAGCCATGTGATAAGGTCAAAGATGATCACAATCGAGTCTTTGAAACCTTAACGAGTCATGTAGAACCAAAAAAGAGCATGAGAGTTTCAAAACACTGAACCCAAACGAAATTCTTTTCTACTTACAAGGACGGACGGAAAAGTGGAAGAAATATCTTCTATCTTTGCAAAAGACATTGTAGAGCACGAAAGGCTTTTCGTGCGTACAACAGACACGAAAGGGATAGCTTTCGCTTTGCATAAAAGAGAAAGAATGTTTTGTATATCTCTGTTGGATTTAGAGTATATGGAAACAATTATTCGCAAAGCGGAGATCGTTTTAAGATTTTTGAGGATGGGACACGACTATATAATGGAGAACTGAGTAAGCAGACGCTCTTGATTGTAATGGATAAAGCTTGAATATCCTTAAATATTTTAGTCGAGATTCTTAACACTGAATTGAACGACGTAGCAAACGTGACTACAGCCTTCGGAAGCATGATCACAGTCATAGGTAGAGACCATATGCAACTGATTCCAGTAATTCCAAAACCAAGAAGAGTATTACAAAGAGATGCTATTGCTAGACCTATTCTAACAATTTCTCCAAGAGAATTTATGTGGTACTCTTGTAAGATTCTGTGCCAAATTTTCAAAATGTTTCGTCCTACAGAACGCGTTTGTCAATAAGATGATCCATTACTTGCGAGAATACTGCTTAATTTTGGTCTTGGGGAGTTTGAAACATTTCCCAGACCTTCACTGACGTCTAAAAAGAATAAACAGTTAATGCAAGGGGTTTTTAAAATTTTTTACGTAATTGGAGAAGGAAGAAGTAACTCTGAACAAATAGATAGTTGCACCAACAAAACTGGTTAGTAAAGGTACGTCACTTGATTTCTTTTTGTTACATGTCAAGGGTGATGTTTCACTTGAAATCTAGGCCAAAAATTGTCCTGAGTAAATATAAAGACGTTGAAAAATGTTACAAAGGTACTATGACTCGACCTGAAATGACCTAAACCTACGTTCCAAGCAAAGTTAAGGAACATCATTTGAAAGTAAAGTTGGGTGTTACTGTTATGATTATTCAAAGTTTGTTTTATCTGAGTTTGCTGAGTGGAATGGAGTTTTTCGCTACCAGAAGCTTTTGCAGGATGATTCAAACTGCACGCATTGAGCAGCATGAAGCAATTTAATAGAGCTTTTTGTTGCAGAGTATTGATTTCTTCTTTGAGGTTTCGCCAATGAAAGTCAAATGACGACATTTCTTTATCCAGTAGGCGCCCGAAGCAGTTGTGCATAACTGTACAGAAAAGAAATGCACGAAGCTGAACAATATGCTAATTGATTTTCGACCTAATTCTTTTCACAGCAACTCAGGTCTACGTTAAAACATCTCATACGTGTAGTGCTCAACATATAGGTTGTATAAATCTAAAAATGTAGAGTTTTACCACTAATTGCTCTCAGCCTCAAAGCATCTGTGCTACATAAATACAGCACGTTCTACGGGAAAATAATTAACTTAAAATTGTTTCTTTTATATGTAACTTGAGTCACTTGCTGATATTATACGCAAAATGACGACCAAGGTTTTAAATGAATCGTACGGCAGGCTTTCAATCATTGTTACTAACATATTTAGAGCTTTATCCGTAATTGGCTTCACGAAGTTTAAGAAACAACTGCAAAGAATGGTTTCAATTTCTCAAGAACATCCCAGAAGAGCCGTAAAATTGTATTTTTCTTAGTTGTGTAAAGATTGTTTGTCTAATATAGTTTACGTAAATAATACCCGGAAGTACCTTTCAATAAAATAAATGTATTATAAATGCTGTAGCAGCAAATGTTTTTGGGGTTCAGTGAATCTACTTTATGTCGCATATGTCATTGAAACAGCCAATCAGAGCACGATAAATTCAGGTAGCAAGGCGCACAGAAGAGCCAAAACCTCAAGACGTTCTAAGGTTTCACAATCCACAAAGCACATGCCATTAACATCAGTAAAACTCACAGAATTCTCTTTTAAACTGAATACTCTTTGATATTGTCCAATGCGTTTGCAACATACAAAAAAGGGGGCCACTTGCTTCATGAATATGTCGTGACAACAAAAACAGCGTTTGGAACCATCCAGAAATGTCGAAGTGCGTCATGTTGAGATCAACATGCGAAAAGGGTTTGACGACCAAAATCTCATCCACATTCATGATTGTCGATATCTGCGGTTTTAGGGAAGAGGGTTTTGGGACAAATTGTCCAATTCATCGCATATTCTACCCATTGACCTAGACCAATGCCACTGGGGTCTACTACTCATGGAGAGAATCGTAGATGAAGATGACTATGAACAAATGGTGGTGGAATTCGGGGATACCCTACGTTTCCAGTTTCCGATGCATATGAAGAGGTTTCTTGAAGGGTTAATTGAGAATTGTTTAACTCTACCAAGCGGCGAAGTGTGGAAATATGATCGAAAGAACTACGTGTTGGACATATCGGGATACAAGCGACAAAATGATTCCTACAGCTGTGGGGCCTGCGTCATATCCAACATTGCAGAAGGCGGTAGATCAAGAGGTTGCTGTCCAAATCTGAGTTTAAGAGATTAAGATGGTGGTGTGACAGAACGGTACAGGTAGGGGTGCTTTGAGGCAAGAATACGCGGAATATTTGGTGCTACGTTTGGCAAGGGGGTTATGTCATCAACGGAATTTCATGTTGACGATTATGTGCTGATGAAAAGAGCTATGTTTTACAAGGATCGTGAAAAGCTTAGTCAAAAGTCGCATATCTCTACCTCGACGTCCCAAAAAACACGAACTGCTCGTGGAAGGAATAGAAGTAGGCCATTTCAACAACTACTTTCGCAGGGAAAGAAGATGGTACGTGCAAAACGGGTGAGGTTCCGAGATGCAGAGATGGTTGAGAAAGGGCTGTTTGAAGAATTAATGCATTCTTTGGTGTCGAGAAATCCGGTGGTGGAAGCACTCTAACTTGTGCTACTAGACTCAAAGCAGCTGGACTAGGTGGGGCCAAAGGTATGAGTCGTGGATCACGCGCAGTACATCCAAAATGAGAAATCAGTTGTCAAACACATTCCTGGGTTGCTCTATGATATCACAAAGAATGGGATGGCATATGGTCTGCGCTACTGCAGGTCATACGCACATAAGCGAAATAAGCCGTACTTATCTTTGAGAATGAGATATCTTAAGTACAAAGAAACATGGAAATGTAAGGCTGCACTCTCGAAAAAACAGAATGTCGACAAAAAGGCTTGAGACGTGATGCTCAAACTAAACCAAAATCACGATTATGGGGTTCTAAAGGAAAAGGATCAACCTAAGCGCGTCTAAGCAGTTTTTAGTTCCATTTTGTTTCAGCTACCTCGTGATAAGAGACCTGAACTAACCCACGTACTTTCATTATATTCTCATGACAGCGTGGAATGTTTTGGTGATTCATGCCATGCAACACTGGTCTCCAGTGTGACAAATTTTCCTTGCGTAAGGCTTAATGTGAAAGAAGATGACAAACGTAACAGCAGGACCATAGGGCGCATGGAAAGGTAAATTATGCTGGTACATACTCACGTATTACAGAAGAGCGGAATGCAAACTGGGGACAAAAGAGTGAAGTTGGTGTCAATGCTGGGGGGTTGCGCTTAGTGAGATGTGAGCAAGAGGTTTCTGAAGTAGAGTGTGAAAAATATGAAGATGAGAACTCGGATGCAAGGGAAGAACTCAGAATGAACGATTGCAAAGCACATTTGATTGCAGGTCCTAAGGAGCTTATTGAGAATGAGGTTTCGACACGCCAAGAGACAGATCAGGATACTACATTGGAGGGCGGCTAGGAAAAATTTTTCCACCAAGCGGAAATGCTTACCGCTTTGAAAACATTCATTGAAGCGCTGGGGGCAAAATGTGCGTTGACAAGAAGTACTCAAGCAGCTGAAGTTCACTAGCGAGTGCTTCGGGTTTAAAGTATCGGTAAGGGACTCTGGATATCATGAAAGATGGGAACAGCAAGCTATTGACGAATATAATAGAGTAATGAAGCGTGCGCTTTTGAGGTGTTCAAAGATGGATGGTATGGAAGGGTGTAGGTTTGTGATAATTGTCAACACGGTAGAAATGCAAGATAGCGTAAGAAGTGAAGAAATTGTTACAGATAAGAAACCTGGATGGAAATATACGTACGATACATCTAGAGCATTTCACTGCCACGAGCCAGAGGAGATCTGGTTACGAACTTGATTACCGTTGAAAACTGCCCAACAGGCCAAGAATATGCAAAATACGCTTCGATTGGTGTACAAAGACGCTTTGTGGCATCTGTAGGACAGATATCTGATCGACGTTGACGGGGAGAGCCTGAGACAGCACTTAGCGTACATGAAAAACAAGAGCAATCCAAGACATGAGGAATTCTTTCGTCTTTTTACGCTTTGTCTGCTCTACAAGAGAGAAATCTGGCACACATGGTCTTCTTCTCTATTACAGGTGCAAATAGTATGCACTCTAGGGCGTGGATGCTAGAGGACTGGATAGACGAATACGAGAGATACGGCATCATTGCGGGAGTTTCTATGGACTGCAAGACTATTGTCAATAGATTCAGTTATCCTTTGATGTGTATCAATAGTCGTTCACAATCCCGGCAGGTGTGTACTTTCTTTATGGGAGTCATACCATCAGAAACGGAAGAAAGCCCTACTTGGATGTTACAGAAATTCTTATCTGTTGTACCAGTATCGCCAGGAATCGTTTTTATTGATCAAGATGCTGCACTAATTGCTGCAGTTACGATTTGTTCTTCCGAACAGTTTTCTCTGCTTGAACGAGTGGCACTTAAATAAGAATCAGGTCAAGAATGTGGCCGCTTTGGGCGCTAAGATATTTATGCCATCTTTTTGTGAGGATATGAACCAGGGAATTTTATTTTACTCGCAGGTCTAACAGCGTAGAAGAGCTTGAACATCACTGGAACGAATTTGAATAGAAATATTTTCTAGCATTCAACCATTCTCTGCCACGATGGTACTCTATTCTTTATCGACAAAATCTGTCTCTTCTCTTCATATAATACAAGAACCACCACATGCCGATGAGAGGTTTGTGTCAAGTACGGGATACTAGGAGTCTGCAAACTCAATGTTTCGACATTACATTTTACGGAGACGAGTTCCAATATTTGATGTTTCCGGAGAGATACTTGAGCTAACAAAGCGCAGAAAGGCAAGGCTTTGCAATAAGCTTCAAAAGAAAGCAACGTACGTCCAGAAGCTCTCTTACTCCTCTTTTGTAGTTCCTACTTCTATTCTGCCAAACCTGTGTATCGATGACACCTCATATGCCTTGAAAAAGTTCTTAGAAGTCAGTGTTTTGCATTCTTCTCGGTTTCTTGTTGAAAAAACCCACTTGACCACGGGGGGCGAGCTTTCGGCTTCAAGGTTGTCCATTCTTGGAATATTCAACCTTTCTATGAACCCTGCTGCTGTTTTTACAGTGAAACACTTGCGTTTAAACGTTCGACGTGCCCATCCGGATTTTGAGGTATTTTCTTGCTTTATCGATGTATTTGGAGACGACATGGGCTCTAGGAAGGTTTTGAAAATTGGTTGCACGTGCTGCAAGCCGGTATTGAACGGCTTTCATTCCGATCACAAGGTGAGATTGGCAACCACATATGCAGGGGAACTACAGCGAACTCCTGAACTTGAATCCATCGTTGGACACCGGTTCTCACTAGAAATCCTTTTTCATCGTTACTGGCTCGTGGAAGTGGGTTGATGGTCCCTACAAATCATAGCGGTGTTGAGATTAGTCGTTGGGCAGCGAGATGAAGATGGTGAATAATCCACCGAATTACAGGATTCCGACGCAGAGCAGTCTCCCCGCCAATCGTTAGCAAGTAAAAACTCCACGACAAACAAAGAAAGCAGTAAGAGCGAACTTGATAATTTCGTTTCGTGAGCTAATTGCAATGGATTATGCAAACAGATGCACAATGTTTCCTGGGGAATGAGACCATCGGCTCTACATGCATTTATGACATTTTCGGAGGCCGCTGATAAAGTTTTGTATCCCCGAGAGTCACTGATGAGTACCGAAGTGGTGTTACGAATGTCACCTGTGGAACGGATTAACTAAGCACCTCCTTCGGTACCCAAACAACAACTAATCATATATCTGGTAGCAAGAGAACTACGAAGAGGTGACGATGGGTTCAATCAGAATCTTCCCTCTCGTAGCCGTCGTGAAAAGAAGCCAGAAACAAAATATGTTCCAGAACGTACAATAGAATCTGAATCCGATAAATAGTGCATCAAAACGAACGTATTACTAATATTTGATGTAGAATTCCATTTTAAAGAATCATTCAAACATATTCAGAGCATATTCTTGCAATAACAATATCAGAACATTAACAGCTACTTGCAGAACAATATCATGAAATAGTGCGGGTTTGAAGCAGATTTTACTGACTTTGTTTCATCCTGTTTATATTGCAGATGTGCGAAATGGGCCGAAGTTATAACTGACAGCGTAGACTCGAAAACCGTTTTATAAGATGAATAGAATGGTTCGGATATGTTTTCGACGGAAAACCACGGTGCAAAACGTGAAGTGAACGCATGCTGGATCTGAGAATGACAGTTTGGACTATGGATAAGCGTTAGAGTCACTGCAAACACATCAGTGCGAAAGATGGCATAATCGTATGTTTCGATAGTTGAAACAGCGCAGGAAATGATATGTAGAAAAATTTCATTATGACGATGAGAGGGTTTATGAATTTTGTTGTCCTCCTTTCATATTCATGAAGCAAGTAGAGCCCTTTTTGAATGCGTCAAACACATTGGATGATATCAAAGAGTATTCATTTTGAAAGTGAGTTTTGTGTTCTTGTATTGAGATTAATGGCATGTGATTAGTGGGTTTTGAAACCTAAGAAATTTTTGAGGTTTTGCCTGTTGTGCGCGTCTTGCTATCTGGGGTTATCGGGCTCTGTTTTATTGACATTGTTGGCAGTAGTACCTGTGCTGTCACTGAAAACCAAATGTTCCGGGGAGCATGGGCTGTTTTAGAGGGTACCTCTGCAAAAGCGCATATGCGCGTGTGCGCGAACCCAACGTGAAACTGGCTTCTGATTGGCTACTGCAAATGTACATATGCAACGTGGTGCGTACAAGTGGTATGGCATAACTGGATCGGTTGGACACACCCACGTGTCCAGCTACTACAGTGGTCACAGTGTACGTTGTGTGCAGGGGGTACTGGTGAAGTGGTTGACACCTGGTACAAGTGGTACAGCAGTGGTTGGTACAATGGTAAGGTGCGCATGCACTGTCAACAGGTTTACACATGCACGGGTATATTGATGACGTGGGTGTTGTGTGCATTGCCACATGATGACATGGCACTAACACCACAGGTTACGTGCCGACTTACCGTGACGTGTTGACTTACCGTGATGTGTTGGCATGTGCTGGCGTGTGTTGGAGTCGTGAATTTGTGCCTTGTCATGGTCATGTGTATGCACGTAACTATTACAGAACATTGGTGCGTTGGTGTGCGTTGGTGTAATGAGGTTGTGCTGAGCTGGCTATGTCATGTTAGATGATGATTGGTAGTATTGAGTGTCCCTGCTTAGTGGTTTAGGTTTTACTTGTAGTTGGTGTTCCCGCGCAATTCGAGTTTAGAGTGGTATATAAGATGTGCCTGAAGGACCTCCAAGTAAATCCAAGCCAGAGCTGGCGAACTTCCCTTCCATCCCCTCAACTTCCTTTCAACTTTCAACAGGTTATGGGCCCAGCCCCGCTGACCGCTGCCGCTATCCTTTTCCGTATCGTTCGTCTGTCGCCGCTCTCCCTCACCGCCGTTCATCCGTTTCGCTGTTGTTGCGTCTTTCGTCGTTGCGTCGGGTGTCTTGATCCCATTGTTGGTCGGTGTTGGTCATTCTCCTTTGGTTTGCGTTCCTCCCTGAGGGCGTTGTGGTGGTATTGGTTCGACGTTTACTTGCTATCGTTGTTCAGTTGGGCCTCCGTTGTTGCCCGTGTTGTCGATCGCTATCTACTTTGTGTGTGACACTCCCTCTGTCTTGTGTTTTGGGATCCCCGAGTCGTTCGTCGGGTCGTATCCGTGAGGTCGAGTCGGTCTAGTTTCGAAGTCTGGGCTCCGTGATCGTGTGCTCAGCAGTTGTTTGTTTTTCGTGTTTGTTAATCATCATCTGGTGTCCAGTGCGACGAGCGGTTGATCCGGGTTACTTTGGGTGATTCCAGGTATCCGGGGACGTGAGCCTGGCGGCTTGAACCAAAGCGGGTGTACTGTCGAGCGGCTTCCCACCGGTCCATTTGGACAGATAACGGTGACGGTCGTTAAGACCTGGTAAGTTCAGCGGGTGCATCTGTGGACGGGGTGCCGTGGCGTACTGCGCTGGTGCGGGTGATTGAATTATTTGTTTTGATCCTGACTGCGTGTCGGGATTCTTGGGCTGTTGCGAAGGTATTCCATAACGAGCTTTTGATCCGTGCATCTGACCCTTGGGCGTTTGTGCGGGGAGGCGACGTGGCGTAGGCTGACCTCCTTCTTAGGATCAGGCCGCGTGTGACCTTAAGTGGTTGCGCGTTAGCAGCGTACTTTGGTTGCCATAGTAGCTTCAGTTGCGAGGTCGCGCAAGTTCTTGCAAGAGGCCAGAGAGGGTTATACTTGGTGAAGGCATATCTTGGGTCATTAACCATCCTCTGGAAGCCTCGTAGAGAGCGACGCATCTTCTCCTTAGACGTAGGAGAGGGAAGACAGAAGAAGACGTCTTGTACCCGGAGCATCTCCGGGGGCCAGGGGTCCGACACCCTAGGGTAGCGGAGGTAGTTTCTCCCGTCAGTGCGCCCGAATTTGAAGTTTTGTTGTTGTTGTTGTCGTTGTTTTTGTTGTTATTGTTGTCGTTGTTGCCATTTTTGTACTACTTAAGTGCCGTAGGTCTTTCATCGCACCTGTGCTGTTTGTTGACATCTACCAAGCATGGATTCATTCGGTGGCATCAAGATTGAAAAGTTGGGCGAGGATAACTTCCATGTATGGAAGCAAAAGGTTGAGTTGCTGCTTGCACTCAAGGACCTCGATGACCATCTTGAATCAACCAGGCCTACGGACGATGACGAGTTGTCAGCATGGAAGAAGAAAGACGCCAAGGCCAGGGCTGTTATTGGTCTCAGCATCAGTGATGAGCATTTGGACCATGTGAGGGATACCGAGAATGCTGCGGAAATGTGGAATGCCATTTGCGATGTGTTCCAGCGTAAAACGCTGCTCAACCGAATCAATGCAAGACGTGCCTTCTACACAGCCAAGATGCGAGATGATGAGAAAATGTTACACTTCATCAATCGTGTTCGTCATCTTGCATCGGATCTGAAGAGCATGGACGTAGTGGTTGAGGAGGAAGACATCGCTATGGCAATCCTATGTGGGCTACCAGACCGCTTCGAACACCTCATTGTCGCTATTGACACCACGATTGGTGATCGTAAACTCGATTTAGAGTTTGTGAAGAGTCGTTTGCTGCAAGAGGAACAGCGAATGAACGATCGTGCCAAGGAGGAGTCCGGAAGTGACACGGCTTTGGTCGGTGCGCAGTCACGAAAGAAGTCCATGGTGTGCTACTACTGTGGTAAGAAGGGGCATATCCAGAGAAACTGTTTCAAGAGACAACGTGACGAAGCTAGCAAAGAGCAGAGTGCTGCCGCAAACCCAGCTGTGCAGACCGATCTCGGCAACGAGAAACGAGGATGTGACAGTGACTCTGACTTTGTTTGTCTCATTGCGACAGGTTCTGTGGAAGAAAGTATCAGTGACTGGATCATTGACTCTGGTGCCACCGCCCATATGACGTATGACGAGTCCATGTTTGACAGTTATAGCAAAAGAGAGTCTGCCGGTGTGAGTATCGGCAATGACTCGAAGCTGGAGTCTCTTGGTCATGGCAGTGTCCACCTCGATCTCGCTGTTGAAGGGCGTAAGAGCAAGTGCCGGTTGGGTGAAGTAGTGCACGTACCGAATCTAAGGTATCATCTGCTGTCAGTATCTGCGATGTGTGACCTGGGTGCGCGAGTGGTGTTTGACAAAACCAAAGTATGTGTATACAAAGGCAACACCATGATCGCCCAGGGCCGTCGCATCAAAGGACTGTACTACCTATGTACCGCGATTGAAGTACCAGAAGACATGGACAACGCACTTGTGACTGACCTGTCACTATGGCATGCTCGAATGGCTCATGTGAATGTGGATGGTATCAAACATATGGCTCGTAACGGTGTTGTGTCAGGGCTGAATGTGGACTTGAATCAATCGATGGATGTGTGTGACTCTTGTGTAGTGGGAAAATCTACACGTGCTCCAACTCCCAAGCAAGGGGGGGAACGGGCTTTGCACCCATTGGACCTAGTGCATTCGGACATTTGTGGTCCAATCCAAGTAGGTTCCTTGGGAGGTTCACGCTACTTCGTCACATTCATCGATGATCACTCCCGTTTTTGCTTCTTGTACATGCTCAAGACCAAGGATGAGGTGTTCCACGTGTTCGTGAAGTGGCTCAAGATGGTTCAAAATCAGAGTGACCGACATGTGAAAACCATCACCGCACGTGAGTCTGTGCTACATGCGTTACGCACAGACAATGCTGGTGAATATGTGTCAAAGAAGTTTTCACAAGAGCTTGAACGTCACGGTATTGAACATCAGCGAACGGTGCCTTACAATCCACATCAGAATGGTCTGGCCGAACGGTTCAACCGAACACTCATGGACTTGGTGAGATCGATGCTGCATCACAAGAAACTGCCAAAGAGCTTCTGGGCTGAAGCATTGAACGTTGCAGTGTATGTGCGCAATCGAGTCACCTGCAAGGCCCTTCCGAGTGACGTGACACCACTCGAGATGTGGAGTGGATATGAACCTGACTTGAGCAATCTGCGTGTGTTCGGTAGCCGGTGCTGGTACAAAGTGGTGGACCACAAGCTGAAGAAGCTGGAGCAACGTGCCGTGGAGGCGATCTTTATTGGGTACACATCTGGATCGAACGGTTATAAACTGTGGGATGCGCAAAAGAAGAAGGTGGTTGTGTCGAGAGATGTGAGGTTTGACGAATGTAGTGGTTCAGATCAAGGTACTGACCACGTTGATGATGACGACTATGCTGAGATCGACATCTCGGACAAGCCGAAATCAAACATCACCTCCACCTCTACTAAACCCACCGATGCTGCCCAAGTTGAAACCGCTGCACCAGATACTCCACCAGAAGAAGCTTCAGGCAGTGGCCACGATGAGCCCACAGCTGAGACAGAAGTTGAGCCAGATGTACCAGATCCACCACCACTTCGGAGATCCACTCGTGAGCGTAGAGCGCCTACCTCGTGGTGGCGCGGAACTGCCCTACTCACTGCCAGTGATGACGTCCCATCCTCATACTCCGATGCAGTGTCACGTCCTGATTCAAAAGCGTGGACCAAGGCCATGAACAGTGAGTACGAGTCTCTGATGGAGCATGACACATGGGAGTTAGTGCCAAGGCCAGCTGACAGCAACGTGATATCATCCAAGTGGGTATTTGTGCAAAAATATGAGGCTGGCGACAACGATGAACCGACAGTGAGGTACAAGGCTCGTGTGGTGGCTCGAGGGTTTCTGCAGATCGAAGGTGTAGACTTCTCCGAGACGTATGCACCAGTGGTCAAATTCACATCCATTAGAATGATTCTGTCCATTGTAGCAGTGCAGGACTATCATCTGCACCAGATGGATGTGAAGACTGCATTCTTGAATGGCGACCTGGAAGAGACTGTGTACATGGAGCAGCCGGACGGATTCATCAAGCCTGGGAACGAGGACTTGGTATGCCTTCTCAAGAAAGCCATCTATGGGCTACGACAGGCATCAAGGCAGTGGTTTGCAAAGATGTACTTGTTCCTCGTTGGTTGGATGGATCTGAAGCCAAACGTCGCAGACGAGTGCGTCTACACCGGAGAGGTACTGGGAGCGCTTGTGATCATTGCTCTTTATGTGGACGACTTGCTCATTGCGAGTCCAAGTATGGAGACAATGAATCGCGTAAAGCGTGAACTGTCAAAACGTTTTCAGATGAAGGATCTCAGTGAAGCGCGCATGGTACTTGGGTTCGAGATCCATCGTGATCGATCCAAAAGACAGCTGTACCTGACACAGTCTGCATACACGCGTAAGGTCTTAGAACGTTTTGGCATGTTGCAATGCAAACCAATGGACACTCCCATGGACTCCGGTGCTGACCTCACTAAGGTAGAAGAGCCTCTGACGAACATCCCGTATCGCCAGGTGATCGGTTGTCTGATGTATCTCTCTGTTGGCACTCGACCGGACATCTCGTTTGCAGTGTCCAAGCTAGCCAAGTATGTCGAGAAACCTGGAGAGACTCATTGGAAAGCGGTCAAGCGTGTTCTGCGTTACCTCTATGGCACTCGCTCCCTCGGACTTACTTATGGCACCACGACTGATACTCAGCTGTATGGATACGTAGACTCTGACTGGGCAGGTGATACATCCAACCGCAAGTCCACCAGTGGGTATGTGTTCATGATGTGCGGTGCTCCTGTGTCTTGGAGCTCGCGCCAACAGGAAGTAGTTGCATTGTCTAGCGCTGAGGCTGAGTATGTGAGTCTGTGCAGTGGGACGAAGGAAGCGATCTGGCTGAGACGACTGTGGAGTGGCATTGGCAACGCAAGTGGACTACACGTGGATGAGTCAGTGACGCTAATGGTTGAGCCCACAACTGTGTACGTGGACAACCAAGGTTGCATCGACCTTGCTCGAAATGGAGTTGTGAACAAGCGTACTAAGCACATTGATATTCGCTTTCACTTCACCAGAGAGGCTCTACGCGACAAAGCCGTCCAGTTGCAGTACTGTTCCACGGAAGACATGGTTGCCGATATGCTGACGAAAGCGCTCGGTCGAGTTAAGCTGGCAAGGTTCCGCGGTGACTGTGGCTTGCTCCCCTTAGACCTTTGAAGTCAGTGACAGAGGGGGGGTGTTGGCAGTAGTACCTGTGCTGTCACTGAAAACCAAATGTTCCGGGGAGCATGGGCTGTTTTAGAGGGTACCTCTGCAAAAGCGCATATGCGCGTGTGCGCGAACCCAACGTGAAACTGGCTTCTGATTGGCTACTGCAAATGTACATATGCAACGTGGTGCGTACAAGTGGTATGGCATAACTGGATCGGTTGGACACACCCACGTGTCCAGCTACTACAGTGGTCACAGTGTACGTTGTGTGCAGGGGGTACTGGTGAAGTGGTTGACACCTGGTACAAGTGGTACAGCAGTGGTTGGTACAATGGTAAGGTGCGCATGCACTGTCAACAGGTTTACACATGCACGGGTATATTGATGACGTGGGTGTTGTGTGCATTGCCACATGATGACATGGCACTAACACCACAGGTTACGTGCCGACTTACCGTGACGTGTTGACTTACCGTGATGTGTTGGCATGTGCTGGCGTGTGTTGGAGTCGTGAATTTGTGCCTTGTCATGGTCATGTGTATGCACGTAACTATTACAGAACATTGGTGCGTTGGTGTGCGTTGGTGTAATGAGGTTGTGCTGAGCTGGCTATGTCATGTTAGATGATGATTGGTAGTATTGAGTGTCCCTGCTTAGTGGTTTAGGTTTTACTTGTAGTTGGTGTTCCCGCGCAATTCGAGTTTAGAGTGGTATATAAGATGTGCCTGAAGGACCTCCAAGTAAATCCAAGCCAGAGCTGGCGAACTTCCCTTCCATCCCCTCAACTTCCTTTCAACTTTCAACAGACATATGCGGCATAAACTAGATTCACCGAACCCCTATTTTATTGTGACCTGGCGAAACAAAGGTAGCTGGTACCAGTTATCTGCATAAAGCTATTAAGCACTTCAAAGATTGCTACGATAAAATGACTGGTCATTTGACTCCAATCATTATTTGACTGCTTCCTAATCTGAACCAGTCTAAGTAAAACCTTGTTTGACTGGAACGACAATCATCCTCTTTGAATGCATTCAAAAGTTTGAATGGAATGGCAGTCAAACTGGAGCTTCTTATCAAGAATTTTGACGAGTCTGAACCCAAAAGGTTGACTGCATTCAAACTTTGAATAAAAAGCAGTGAAAATTGAAAAACGTTTGACTGCTTCTGATAACCGTCGTCGTCTTGCCTGGTATCAGTATCGTGCGGTAGCAGTGCCCCAAGTGAGTGCCAGGTGAAAACGTTCCACACTAGCACTGAAGTCCAAAGACAACGAAACGATACTACTGCCATCTGCACTTATCGAAACACACTACAGACGATCCGTATGGCTGCGGAGAGCCTGTACCATTGCCTTGCCACCCCATGCGTCCCACAATCGAATCTCGTGGTTCTCGTTCGTACGTACCACTCCCATCGCGTTTGCGATGATTCCAATGCATCGCTCTTCGGTTGAACCTGAGTCTCCTGTTGGAACCGAGTTCTGCTCAGCATCAATTCCAGAGCATCCAAGACATGAATGCGCACACCCTTTGATGCAACTAATATCTCGTGTTCACTTGTCTGATTCTTTCCCCGACTCTCTCGCCCACTTTGCACTCCATAATGTGCTTCACATTCCCCGTTTCTCTGTGCTAAACAGTTATCTTCATGTCTTCATCAACGCTGACGATGCTGCTCTGGTCCCCTAGAAATGTGGCTTGTTCTACTCTGGGAGGGCCAATCGGCGCCTAGTCATCTTGAATGGATTCTGGGAAAATGTCCAAGGACCTGTGACCTCCAGTGGCAGTATCATGCTTTGAAACCCCAATCATTCCATCGCCGTCTTCCCAGACAATCCATACTTGATCGTCCTCAAAGGATTTGCAAACCACATGACCGTTCTTGCGAATGATTTGCAGAGTCCTTCCGCTTTCTTGCTGCAGATTTCCTGATGATGCTCTTACCCATGGTCTTGGCGCGACACTTTCAATGCTCTCAATGAATTCTTTTATCTGCTCATTCTGCGTTGCATGCCACAGCACCCGTCCGTATAGCTGACACCATATTTCACGCGGAATCTCGTTTACGAACACGCTACTCAGCCTAGCGTCCGTGTGGTGTTCACGAACAGTCGGAAGCAGCACTAGTGTCTATCCGCCCGGACGAAATGTTGCCAAATGATTATTTTTTGAAGGTTTCGAACCTTTCATAAACGTGTCAAAAACGGTGTTTTTGAATCAAAAGTACGTTTTTGATATCAAAAAAGCCGGTTTTCTAAAGCTTTGTAGTAAATTAGACACATTTTACGAGCACATCTCTATTAAACCATCTGCTTGTCTTATGTTTCGGCTTCTCACCTAGCATAAACAACAGAAGCTCAGAATTTTTGCAATACAAAAACAAGTTGCATAACTTATACAGACTACAAACGGCGAAAAAATCCGATCAAAATAACTAAAATTAAAGGTTAAGTTGATTGTTTTGACCTCATATGAGGTCAGCGGTCGGATAGACACTAGAATGCCAGGCTAAAAAAGTGGAAAAACTGAATATGTCAAAGTTTACAGGTACTGCAGCAACCCGAAATCGAAGTCTTCATTTTCGTTCATAGCGATATTCAAGAGAGGGTCTGTATTACCGCTTCCCACCAACAGCCGCGCTGGAATCTGGGATTTCCATTCGGGGTTTGACATTTCTGGTACATCGCTTGGTATAAGGTCGAGATTGCAGTGGAGGAAGAGCAACATATCGACAAAAGCGGAATCGTGCCGGGTTCGACGGCTGCTGAGAAAGGATCCAGCTGTTCCAAAATCCCTGTCGATTCGGGCGGAGGAAACAGGGTGCCCAAGAACGGCACGGGCAACGACGCTGAGACTAGGATACTTCGAACCTTTTGTCCGCCACCAATTCAAAAGATTTCGTGAGGTAACATCTCCAGGAAGGGCGCGCTCGTGGTCTAAGTATGAATTTATTTCTGCACGAACAGATTCTTCCGCAGTGCTCAGAGACTCTTCCACAGGTGTGTCATCGCAGGCAAACTCTTCGAAATCCCAAAGGTTGTTGAAATTCTTTGTCTTGTCCACCCCCTGAGACTCTAACACAATACTCTTGTCCCCATGAATCGACTGACGCTCACCTTCTTCAACTCCGCCATTTTGTGCCTGTTCGCATTTGATACAGAGATCAACTATTTCGTCCATAATGCGGTTTCGATGCTTTTCGGCGTCAAAAGGCTCCAGAATATAACCCAAACAGTTTAGTTTCCGATGAACAAGATGCATGAAGACCTGCATCTCTAGCATTGAGGAGCGTGGAGTGCCATTATAACTTTTATAAAATCTTTTCTGTAGTGCGTTGCTTAGAAGTACTCGAGTGTGCTTGGTCAAGTTGCAGAGATGTAACGGATCTCTCGTCATTGGTTGGCGGTTCGGTGCCTCATAATCTTCTCTCGACGGATCATATATTTCTAAAGGCTCTTCGCTATTCAGAAGATGGCGGTTCAAACGACATAAGGCCAGAAAACCATCAATTCTGGCGGGGAAGGTCGTCAACTGGGCCTGCTTCATAATTTCGCTCACAGGGAGCATCAACGAAAACAGTTCCACCAGGTTCTCGTTCTCGGCTATAAGTGGGAACACCTTCATCTCGTTCCGTTCATAATGAATAACCAACGTCCCCCGAAGCCGTAGAAACCTTTCTCAAAGTCAAACAGTTGACAACCAACGATGCGAAACATCCGAAAGAAGCTTCAAACGTTTTGTACTATTCTTCTCCTGAGTCTCCTTAATTTTTGCTTCATAACAGAGCTTTTGTTGACATGCTCTATGACCTTTTTTACGTCCTTTAGCAATCGTCGTGCACCATTATTGCGAATATTGACGCAGTTCAAACCTGTCCCGAAAGCCTCAACCAGAACGCAATTAAACATATGAGGCAAACACCAGTCCCATGATCCAGGTATCAAAACGGAACAGAGTCTTTTGACATCTGACCCACTGTCAGATGTCGAAGACAAAATGTTATCGTAGCTTACATTAAATTCCAATTGTATCTTGTTTGTCTACAACTGTAGAATGTCGGACAAGCGATGGCCTGTCAAAAGATCACCAGATGAACAAAGGTGGCGCACAGCTAGCAGAACAGACTTAACTTCCCACTCCCGGCTTACGTAAAATAGTCTTATTCCAATCTATTTATCCTTAGAAAGACGAGAAATCCACAGGTCCACATTAATATGAAGGAACGCCATAGGTGTAACCCTGATCTCTTTTTTGAGGCTTTTCTTCAAGGAAGAAGTGGTTCCAATGTACATTTTGACAACTAGTTTTCGAGTCGAATAAGGGTGCAACTGAACTCCGATCTTTGATCTAAAAACCCAATAAATGTTCTGAAATCACTACAGGATACCATAGAAAACGGAAAAAACTTTTTGATCATCAACTAAACCAAGTTTATCGAGTGATAACGAGTCGGATTTGTTCTTATCAACAGTTGTCGTTCTCTAGGCATCTCACTGGGAATGAAGTTGGTTTTTGCTCAAGTTTTTTGATCGTCTCGAAATCGTATGGTGCTGCAGTCCTAGATGATCCGTAATTTAGGAATAACTTTCTTTCATTTGAATAAAGCTGTTACAACGATGAGCCAAGCAATACCATTTTTTTTGTTTTGTGAAGTTATGTTCGAGAACCACACCAGTGTTGAATTTAATTGATCTGGAAGATCGTTCCAGTAAAAACGGTATGATTGCATATCCTGCAGGAGTATTGAATTGCAGAAGTTGTTTTTGATATAAATGTGATCCGCTGTTTGAGAAGTGACGTCGTTGCACATCTAATTCTGTTTTGGAGACGTTTGTAATTTGTGGCTGTGATGAAGACATGGAGATCAGATAAGTACCTGTAGAATGTTGGAAAGTGAAATGGTACACAGACAAACGAAACAAGAGCTGATGACTACTATGTTTGGTACTGCAGGAAAATAGATAGAGTGCTATGTGACAGAGCGTCGTCGTCATTTACTCATGCGCTGTCTACGTAAGACATATGTTAGTAGTGGAATGCTTTCGTTTCGTTATTTGACTGCAGTCAAAGAATTGAATGGCTAACACATCAAGCTTTTGACTGCAGTCAAAAGTTTGAATGGCTTACCAACCAGGCTTTTGACTGCATTCAATGTTTTGAATGGATTCCTTAGCAAAGCGTTGAAAGAAATCAAATGTTTGACTAAAGTAAGCATTTAAACTATTGAATGCAGTCAAACATACTGTAAGGGACACTTTGACTGCGCCGGCAGCCAAAGAGAGTAAAAATTCGAAGCAGTCATTTTATCGTAGAAAGTGTGAGTGTCATGTTGCACGTTGTCACGACACCGGACGATGACAGTCCTTTTTGTACCCTTGTTCACTGGAGTGCGGGTCAGAAATGGAATCGTAGCTCGAGAGTACCAGCACAGGCGTGCAATGCCAATGTAGTAAACAGAAACAAACTGCGTCAAATAACCAATGTATTACGTAGCAAAGGAACCAGGTAGTGATTGTATAACAAGCGAACAAGCTTGGGACAATGTAGCGAAGAGACTGCACCAGCGGATAACCTACGCGATCAAAACCTTAGATCTAGCGTAGTGCTGATGACCACTCCTGATATAGCACCACGGCCAACACGCACGATCAAGACTTTAGGTCTAGTATGCGGCCGAAGTGCACCGTGCCACAGATGATGAGCCCAAACAAGGGCGGTGTTAGTAAAAGCACGTGTAAAGGTGCGGGAGACCAAGCCGCACCAAGTGAAAGAGTAGATGGGGAAAAGTGTGGTTGATGGCAGGGAGGAGCAGACTGCTCTAAGAGAAGGTGGGGTTGCCGAAGAGAGGAGAAGTGGTCTGGCCCGAGTTGGCTTAGAGGCCACCGAACTCGGGCTTTTATAGACAATCGTTCTATATGAATACCCTCTAGTTTCGCATACTAGGTTTAAGTAACAACTCATAACAATCGGTCATGGGACACTTCCTCGCCATGACGGACCAGTTTGGCGAAAGGCATTGTACCTCCTAGGGTATTTCTGAGTCTATATAGTACGTTGTTCCCGCACCAGATGATTCCAGCAACATTGTTCCAACCACTCCACTATGCCTAAACATCCACGTCCGAATGTCACCAGGCTTGTTCGAGAGATATCCGACGATTCGTCCCCGGAACCACCTTGTAAACGCAATCGTTTCATCGATGACGAAGCTTCCGAGGCCGGGCCTTCCACCGAAGAGGCGCTCTCAATTCAGGCAGAGTATGGTCTGATGCCTGAGGACAGCGCCATCAACCCATCTCACGATGTTGCCCAGTTTGGTGGCCTACTCCTGGCTCTAGCGGATGGCCATCAGAAAGTAGGTGAGCTGCAGCCTTCCCTTCAATATCGTTTGGAGCGCCTTCCCCTTTTGTATATACAAGGGATTCTCGAAGGAATGGTATTCGTGGCGCGGATTCGTCGGCGTCCCCTTGTGAGGGGTGTTATGCTTGCGGTGGCCACAGCAATAGATGAAGAATTGCAGAGGGAGGACTAATATATGCTACCATCTTTCCTTATGATGTCAATAAACTGCTTCTTCTTGCGTGTATACGTTGCAATAGAGATGCGGTACTGCGAATGGTGGCGGCGGTGGTGAGACGACATGGCTGCAGCGAGCTGCTTATTATCTGTTCTGTGTATAATCTGCGAGGTTCATGTGATGATGTTCGTGATATCAGGATCAGTACCAAGCTGAATGTACAGGAGTCCTTCCGGAAATATCTCCTTGATTGTTGGGTTTTTCGCTAGTCCCCTCGGGGTGCGTGTCTTCCCAACACCCCCAGACCAGAAGGCACCACACTAGAAACCGTACCGCCGCTCCCTTCCAAAGCGGTAGTCTTCAGTTTCCTCTCATAAGTATCTTCATTATCGTAGTCTAGTGCCAGTCTGGTGGATTCGGGGGGAACATTCCTGTACGTCGCATATGTTGCTGATGGAGCCTGAATAGGTTGCCTGTTTTTCTCTGAGCGCAGGTACCACCTTGTCATTCATAATGTTAAAAACGGCGCGATATCTTTCTCTTTAGCCTTTGGTCTCGTTTGCCAATCGGACACGACTCATTACGCCAGAACTCCTTAGCATCCTAGCCACAGCATCAGATCTTTGTTGCTGTTCTCCGGGTGAGAACTGATGACGTCCAGTCCGTGTCGTATGAACTCGCTGCATAGAGGTTCACGACCGAAATCACTCTTTTGTTCAATCATCTCAATGAGTCGTATTATCTTTAGGTGCGCTTCCAGCAGACGTAAGTGCAGCGCAGCCGTATCCTCAGCCAAGTCCATTCTCTCGCAATATCGGTCTACGTACAACTCAGACCTAGCAAGCACTTCAAACGATTCGGTTGTTGTCCGAGTGCTGAACTTATGAGGTCATCCATCGACAAGAAGAGACATGCTAGGGGTAGCAAAAGTCCTGAGAAATGCGATGTACAGCGAGATGCCGTACGCAGGTAACGGTTCGGGTGAGGCTGGGTGGGACGGCGGCGTTCCACACGACAAAGCTGAACAACCGTGTCGCAGCGCGCGCATCTGCTGAGGCGGACGCGCCTGGGGTGGAAGCGGCGAGAGGGGGTTGGCCCTTAAAATGAGATCGAATCTCATAGGGACTCCACCCCCTCCCAGTCTTTTTCACTTAGGGCAACAGTTGGGGGGGGAATGCCTAACACTCCCCCACTCAGCGGTCGCTTCGCCCGGGCGACCGAAACCTTTCAGCGGTATCGATTTTCATCCGTAATAGCCAGATAGCTTTTTAGAATATGCCAGATTCGACAAAGAACTTATCAAAGGATGCAGACCAGAATGTATTCCCAAATAAAGTTGTCTTCTTCATATATTATGGTATGAAACACCGGTCATCAATGTTGGTACTGGAGCTCAGGCGAGATTACCTGGTAGCGGAAGGGGAATGGAATCATCATGCGATTCATGTCAGGTTCATATTGTAGTACAAAGTCTTGTCCCCTCCCCATCAGCCGTATGAAAGCAGCTGTTTCTTTTTCATAAGTGTGTTCACGAGGAATGTGTCCATATCTACCGACTGTGAAGTGATACAGGTAGATAAGGAATGCAGGGTCAACGGAACGTCCTAAGCGGGGGTGGATTCTTCCAACGAGTCTGCGTAATGTCATAAGAACACTCTCAACCAGCAGAGGTCCATTAAGCTTGTAAAGCGACAGACAGAGATGCATGGTTGTCCAGGTGATTTTCTCCCGTGCGGGAGGAGATTCTTGTAGGTCTGCAAGCCACAGAAATATACGACGCCCAGCCACGACGAGATCTTGAAGGCTATCGTCCATGTCGAAAATGTTGTAGTCTACCATAAGAGGCAAGACTTTGATAGTGTTGTTTTGTTCGACATGGGTATATTCACCTTGATTCTCATCCTCAGTGATAGTCATGACTGCGTTGGGGCATAGATGTTCTGGCCTGGGGTGATAAAGCTTCAAACGTCTAGCATGAATTGGTTTCCTGCTGTATCGTTGATTCGGTGAAATCAAGACGTAGCGTGGATGGTTTGCGCGGATAATCCTGCATGGACCATAGTACCTAGGCTTGAATGGAGGCCATTTAACATTGCGGTTCAGAGCCTTTCCTCGTGTAACCAACACCTCATCGCCTACCTTAAACTTGTGCGCGTATCTGGGATTACTATGATGGCTTGGTTGCTTAATTATGCGCCATGCTCGGTGAGTGGAACACACCAAATTCTCATGTAGGCGATTTACTGATGGTGGCTTTTGTAATGAGAGACCCGGGGTCCGAAGGATGCATCCGTGCACGGACTCCATACAACAACTCGAAGGGCGAGTAATTGCAGCTGAGCTTACGCCGGCGATATCCAAAGAGCACTTTGTCCAGTTGACTGTCCCATTCTGAATTTCCGTCGGAAATCATCTTGGTTATACTGTGTTTGATCGTCCCAACCATTCTCTCGGCACGTCCATTTGACATAGGAGCGTATGCCAAGACGGACTTCCAGGTGATCCCTTTCTGCTTCATAAATTCCTGAACTGAATTAGCCATGAAAGCTGTAGCATTGTCTGAAATAATCGTGCTAGGGTACCCGAAAGGCTGTATGATTTCCTTCTCTACGAATTGGAGTACGACTGTTGCCGTAGATGTTTCACTAGCTATTGCAAGTGGCCAACCCGTGAGATGTTCAACTCCGATTAGAAGGAACCGTTTCCCCGAGCTCGTGGTTGGTAGTGGGCCGGCAAAGTCCACCGAAAAGGTGTGAAATAATTGGGTTAAGGGCAGTCTCTGCGTCGTCTGATACTTCACAAGAGGTGCCGCATGCTGACAGCTAGTGCAGCTGTGCACATAGTTGGTTATATCTGCTAGCATCGTGCTCCACCAGAAGCGATCTTTCATGAATGATTTTGTCGATGATATATCCCAATGCCCAATGTCATCATGAAATGTTCGAATGAGTCCTGGTCGATCAACTAAAACGGGAACTAGTACCAGGCCTGACCCTGTACTTCTGTAGAGTTTGCCATCCCAGGCCACGAACTTCTTCGAATTCCTTTTGATGGCCGCTCGGATCTTTGGATCGGGTTCCTCAATTGTCATTCCACTCATGTATCGACCAATATTTGCATAATAAGGCTCTAGTCCGGCGAAAGACGTGTCTTGAGGGTTAGCGATAGACAGCGCAGCGTCGTCTTCATTCGAACTACTGCCACATGTTTGGTGAGTGTATCGCGAAAGAAAGTCAGCCGCCAGGTTTTTGGAACCGGGACGATAGATGATTTCAAATTCATATTCGGCAAGGCGATCTAACCATCTGGCGAGTCGTCCATGTATATCCTTCTTTTGAAACGCATACTTAAGTGCTTGGTGATCCGTGACGAGTTGGGAACGGCCTGGATCCCAATAGGTAGATACGAAACTTTGTTAACGCAAACATGACCGCTAGTGCCTCCCTTTCGCAAACTGAATAACGGCGTTCCGAATCATTCATGGTGCGAGATGCAAACTGAATCGGGTGAAACTTGCCGTCTTCCTTTTTCTGTGCAAGGATTGCTGCGACAGCCACTGACGACGCGTCCGTCTCGACACGAAAGGACAAGTCAAAGTTCGGAAATGCGAGTACTGGTGCTGATGTAAGCTTGAGTTTTAACTCCTCAAACGCTTTCTTCATATCATCTGAAAACTTAAGCTTCTTCTTACCCGATGTGGCTGCGTGCAAGGTAGATGCCGTATCAGCAAATCCCTTGATGAAGCGTCTGTAGTATCCCGCAAGTCCTAGGAAGCTTCTGAGCTCCGTCGTTGTAGTTGGTAAAGGGGCCTCACGTATCACTTGGATCTTCTTCGTATCCACACTTATCCCGTCAGAATCCACCATATGTCCCAGTAGTTCTATTCGAGGCTGAGCAAAGTGACACTTTGATATTTTCAGCTTGAGGCCATGTTCTGCAATGACTTCCAATACGTAGATGACATGTTTTACATGGTCATCGAGAGTGTCCGAGAAGATAACAACATCATCAATGTATACGCGAGCAAACGCAATCCTTCCCAATATGGAATCCATCATTCTCTGAAACGTTGAGGGTGCATTCATTAATCCAAACGGCATTACCTCAAATTGATAGGTCCCCTGACGGCAGATGAAAGTAGTCATCTCCTTACATCTGGGTGCCATCCGTATTTGCCAGTAGCCTGAAAACATGTCCAAAGTGGTAAAGAACTTGCATCCACGAAGGTCATCAAACACTTGATCCATGTGAGGTAATGGCCAACGGTCTGCTTTCATCACAGAGTTCAACGCTCGGTAGTCGATACAGAAGCGAGGCCTTCCGTCCTTTTTGAGGGCGATAACAATTGGAAATGACCATTGCGAACAGCTCGGCTTTATGATACCGGCTACTAACATCTTGTCGATTTCCTCTTGTACAACCCTGTCGTATTTTGGTGGCAATCTGCGTACACGAGAATGAATAGGTGTATCGGTTTCTAACGTGAACTCATGCATCACTGGTACGTTCACTGGTCGAAGATCATGCAAAGACCAAGCGACGAGCTCTGCGTTTTCAATCACATCCAGCAATGCCGAGCGTCCTGGTTGGGGAATATGGCGTAACTTTTCATTGAGCATTCCCAATCGATCTGGATCTTGCGAGGCTGCTTCTGTAAGATTATGAACTCCACCAGGCGTTTCTGATATATCGTTGTTGGATGAGACGAGCAAAACATGGTTTCTAGTATCATCCATTGTATCGTTTTCTCGTAGTCGTGGCACACTCTGTAGATCTTCAGAGCGACGCATGTTTGCTGCTGACTCGTTCATGGGGTGATTAATGGGCTCGTTTTCTAAGCTGTTCGGAACTATTTGATCCTCAGTTGGCCCGGTGGTATCAGATCGCTGGGCTGCTTCACCTTGACCGTTCTCGCTGTTGTCGGTAGAGTTATTTGCTTGAGGATCTTTCGTAGTCCTCAGGTATGACAATTTCTTATATGTCCATCAGGATATCGGAGAATGAAATGTCCTCGCCCATCTTGGGATACATGGATATTATCACCAACTTCCCGCCTTTCCTGTGGTTCTCGTTGATTATGCTCGTTATTGTGCAAATTCTGTGAGGGATGAACCTCATACTCAACTATCCCTCAGGGTATGTCATCACAGGATTCCCTTGTTCATCAATGCCAAGTTCGCCTTCAGATGCGCAGGAATCGCCTCCCTTATGTCCTGTTCACTATCCCGCGCCTCAGGGCGATCTCGAACTTCTTGTGATCCCTCTCCCTGATTGCCTAAGGGGTCCAGAACGAGGGCGAAAATCTGTTGTATTTTCCACTTCTATCCGAAATCTATGATTGATCGGGAAGTCTCGAACTTGTAGAGGTATGGGATCTCCTGGACCCACCTCTGGCTCCCTGCGTTCGACAAGTATCTCAAATGTATCTGAAGTGCGGGTGGTCTCAGGAGTTGGAAGTACAACTGCATGATCCATAATTGGGATTCGTAATACTGGATCCGGCGGGACAGAATGGGCAGACTCTGTCGATGAATCCTCGCTACTGTTGTTTCTCAGCATGTTCATTACTTTCCTCGTCGACACTGTTGATGCGTTCGGTGGACGGTTGTGGTTGCATACCATCTGTAAAACGATCGCGGAAGACAGTTTCATCACCTCTTCTTTCACTTCTTAAGTACCCTGGAACATCTTGTTGCTCTTCGGCTCGTTCCTCTTCTAATGCTTGATCTGGAGAAGGTGGTGGTGTACCACCATTTGTCATTTGAAGCGCCTCGTGTTCAATTCGTTCCTCATTGGTGGTCATACCCACAATTAACACTTCTTCGGCGGTTAATTTCTGCAATGAGTTAAAGATAGCTCGGCATTCTTCTTTTCGGTCTCCAACATGACAACATCTAATTCTTCTTGTTCCGAATCTGATTCTGTATCGGAAAGAAAGACTTCTGAATCTGACGTAAAGTCTTCACTGTCTGTTCCAGAGTCTATGGGAGTGTCGCCCATTCTTCCCACGCTCATGGTCTAAACAAAGAGTGACAGATTTTCCTTGGTAGTTGAGTGATACTTCTTGTGTCCCCAGGTCAATACATGCCCCTAGGCGTTCTAAGGTCGGACACCCTATAATAACACTAAAGGGAGACTTGTCAACCACGAGGAATTCTAACGGAACGCGCACTGTCCCAAACTTCACCGGAACGTCATGAAGGACTCCACGCACAATGGTGGTAGTGCCGTCAGCCACTGTAATCTTCCTATTCGTTGGGAAGTGGTTCCAGCGATAAGTCTTGCGTGAGGTTTGCAGAGAGCAAATTTGGTATTGCTCCTGAGTCCAGTAAGGCTTGTACTTCAGTTCCATACACTTTTACCGGGACTACCTTTAGCCGTCGGGTCTCGTTTGTGGCTTCAGCGTAGTTGACACGCCGAGTGGACGTGCGTCCTGATAATATGCGACGTAGATCCTTCTTAGCGTCGTCGGCATCACCACGAACAAGCTGGCCGAAGGTGATTCCAGAGGAGGCATTGCAAGTTCCTCAAGAACATTATACTTCCCTGCATTGTTTCCTCTAGCTTTGATTTGCTGGAAGACTTCCTAGGTGGCCTCTTTTGTTTCTTAGTGGGCTTCTTAGGACTTACTGCATGTTTTGACAAGCCATGAGGTCCTTCTCTATTATTACTGATGGGTTAAGCAGAGAAGGGTAACCGCATGGGTCCTTCCGTTCGAGGCTGCTTTGGTACTGGTGCACCGTCAGCTGTTCTCTTCGTCGTGGTCACGTATTCCTCATTACTTTCGTTCTCGACGACAACGGAGACATTACTTGTTTGTTGGCTGTTCTGCACGTTGTTTCCCTTGTCATTCTTCTTTGAGTCGAGTCTCACTTTCGGAATCTACTCGGACGTCGTCGAATCCAACCCTGCGCTCGACATCGACATCTTCTTCCAACACGAAGCCCTTGCGTGGCCGACCTTGCCACAACGCCCGCATCGCGTACTACGATGAGGGTTCAAGTTGCAACGAGTTGAGTAATGTCCTGATTGCTGACAATATGCGCAGAGCGATCCTCTTCATTCCTTTTATCCACAGCTTTGATTCTTCTTGACTAACAAAGTTAACTGTGCCAGCCGGCTTGTGAGTTCATCTACTTTGCCTTCGAGAGGAGCATGGAGCTTGGCCTATCCTTCTGTAGAATTTCTTTGGGGCGCCAGAACATGTAGGGCACCATGGGAGCTGAGCACCTTTTTCCCAGCCACAAATGCTCTTACAAGATTTTTCAATGCTTGATAGTTCGGCTGCTCCCCGAAAGATAACAAATTTGGCCAGATCTGAAGAATTCCATCACAGCCTTCCGAAGCACCCAAACTTGGCCTCGGAGTTGAATCCTGCCTTCTCGAAACATGTATCTACTTCGTTTCAATGATCCCAACAAGTCACCGTAGTCTAACCTGAAGGAGACAGCCTGGCGAATGTACTCCTCGGGTTCCTCAATCCCACCAAACCGTTCCAAGAAGGCTGCCTTTACCGTGTCGTATTTGAATGCATCAGCAATTAAATCCCCGTCTGAAGCAAAGTTATCATAATAGAATTCGAATGCCTGCCCTTCGAGGTAGCCGAGAACTCCAATGCCCGTTTCCTCATTCGACTTTCCTCTGGTAGCGACATTCTCATAAAAGAAAAGAAACTTGCGAACGTTCAGAAGAATTTCCATCGAAAGAGACCACACTTGTAACTTCCGAGGAGTTTGGCCCTCCTCGAGAGTACCATGTGAGTGTCATGTTGCACGTTGTCACGACACCGGACGATGACAGTCCTTTTTGTACCCTTGTTCACTGGAGTGCGGGTCAGAAATGGAATCGTAGCTCGAGAGTACCAGCACAGGCGTTGCAATGCCAATGTAGTAACCAGAAACAAACTGCGTCAAATAACCAATGTATTACGTAGCAAAGGAACCAGGTAGTGATTGTATAACAAGCGAACAAGCTTGGGACAATGTAGCGAAGAGACTGCACCAGCGGATAACCTACGCGATCAAAACCTTAGATCTAGCGTAGTGCTGATGACCACTCCTGATATAGCACCACGGCCAACACGCACGATCAAGACTTTAGGTCTAGTATGCGGCCGAAGTGCACCGTGCCACAGATGAGCCCAAACAAGGGCGGTGTTAGTAAAAGCACGTGTAAAGGTGCGGGAGACCAAGTGTAAAGGTGCGGGAGACCAAGCCGCACCAAGTGAAAGAGTAGATGGGGAAAAGTGTGGTTGATGGCAGGGAGGAGCAGACTGCTCTAAGAGAAGGTGGGGGTTGCCGAAGAGAGGAGAAGTGGTCTGGCCCGAGTTGGCTTAGAGGCCACCGAACTCGGGCTTTTATAGACAATCGTTCTATATGAATACCCTCTAGTTTCGCATACTAGGTTTAAGTAACAACTCATAACAATCGGTCATGGGACA
The DNA here is from genome assembly GCA_003194525.1 of Gracilariopsis chorda. Lineage (NCBI taxonomy): Eukaryota > Rhodophyta > Florideophyceae > Gracilariales > Gracilariaceae > Gracilariopsis > Gracilariopsis chorda. Next base: position 51,894 of record NBIV01000364.1, read on the forward strand.
CTTCCTCGCCATGACGGACCAGTTTGGCGAAAGGCATTGTACCTCCTAGGGTATTTCTGAGTCTATATAGTACGTTGTTCCCGCACCAGATGATTCCAGCAACATTGTTCCAACCACTCCACTATGCCTAAACATCCACGTCCGAATGTCACCAGGCTTGTTCGAGAGATATCCGACGATTCGTCCCGGAACCACCTT